>JANHFX010026964.1:0-23555 GCA_027560015.1 Chloroceryle amazona | reverse complement strand
CTGCTGTAGTTGCCCCTGCTTAGAGTAGGGGGTTGGACTAGGTGATTGCCAGCAATCCAACATCAGCTATTCTGTGATTCTGTGAAATAAGCAGCATGGAAGATCTCAAGATAAAGACCTTTCTCCTTTGAAGAAGATTAATGAAGGTAATGAATAATCATACACAGAAGATGGTAATTTTAGCAAGCATCATGGTTAAAACAGAAAGATGGCTATACAATAAAAACTGGGAAGAGATTTTTAATTTTCGGAGTGTGCTGGGTAGAACGCACTGTCAAGAGCAGAACATGTAAGAAATGTAACATTTTTGGAGAGTGCACACCGATCTTTGCCAGGACATATGGAAAGGAAGTTTACCTATGTCTCAGGAAACTTTCCAATGCTACAGAAATGGCATTACCTCTTATATGTAGCAGTTACACATGTAAAACAGATCGGGAGATTTTTTTCAAAAGCACCTTGACCAACAGAACCATAAAGATCACAGACACAAACACACAGGCCTTGGCTTCAGCTCACGGCAAGGCTGGAAACCCAATGCTTTAAAAAAAACCCATGCAACTCCCTCAGTATCTGTAATGCAACTTTTAGCACCTAAACCCCAGCCCTCTCATACTCAGGACAGATCAGTTTAGGAATGTTCTGAGACACCCCAAGGGCAGACACAGAATATAAAACTCTTTCCAGCTTAATAATGGATTGATGGCCTAATTTGTTCTAATATGAGTTAGCTACTGCAGATCTCATCTAATCAAACTGGGACTAGATGAAAATTTGAATGGAGAGAGAAACACTGCATGCCACAGAACATTAACATGAGAATAAGCATTGGGCCAATGAGGCTGGCATGGGCCCTAGAGCAAGGAACGTGGCAGAGTCTGCTGTACCTCATCAGAAATGGTCATAGCTCCCTGCAATGGGACAGCCTACCCCTCTTCTCCATGAGCCTGGGAAGCTGCACCACCTGCCACTTTACAGACATCTAGAGGGACACCAATTGAGAAGCCTAGATATGAAAGCAATTGAGGATGCTGGGTTCAGAAATGTCTTGTGAAAGAAGAAGCACAAACCAGAAATCAATCAAGTTTTCAGAGAACATTTGATATTTCATGATGTTATTCTTGATAACCCATCAGAACTTCTACAGTCCTAGATTTTCTGCTTTCCACATGAGAAATTAGGAGCACATCTTTCCTTCTCATGCCAGTCTCATCACTAGTCAACCACACACATCAGACAGTTTGTCATCAAAGCCTTGTGGCAAATCTATTGCTTTTCTTGCAAAAGCTGTTAGATCTGGCTCATCTTACTAATCATTTTAGCCCTAGGATTGATGCAGACTATTGGTAGACTGCAGCTTGCATTTCCACCCTTCTTGCCCTAGTTCAGCTACTAATATCTTATTAATCAGAGAACACTCGCTTCAAAAGTAAAAATTGATTCATTTTTCATCATATTCAGCAGCAAACATTTTCTTGATCTCCCCATGAGCATAATGGCAGTTTCTGACTTAGGTAAAGAAGAATTAGCTCCCAGAATTGCTATTGGTAGTTGCCAGGTACTTCTGATACAATGAACAGCTATCAACTGGGGACCAAGTTAGACTGATAGGAGACACAAGGGATACTGGTATGGAAATAAAGAGGAGGGACCAATAGATTCTAATGATAGGGACCAGAAGAAACAAAGATGACCAACCCTGATGAATATCAGAGATCTCCAACTGAGAAAGTTCTCCAACATCAGAGACAGCATTCTTGTGCTTTCTCATCCTGTTAACAAATGGAGCAAACCTCCATAGAGCTGCAGGAATTACCTTCTGGTCAGTCACAGGAATGGGAGAGGCCCATGACTCCAGTATGGCTCCAGGGGAAGTGCAGGAAAGAACAGGAAGGCATTTTCTCATGTATCAAATCAGCTTTGTATGCATCTTTATTTTTTAACATCATCAAAGAAGAATAGAATTATTTTCTGTCTCTTTCTCATTCATTATTTGCTGGACCTGGATAAAGCCAGTAAGTTTCTCAAAGAAAACACTGTCATACTGGTCAATTAATGTCTGATCAAACTCAAAAAAGTAGCTATGTAAACAAAGGCACTTTCTGAATATTATCTGCATCCTTTGTCTTCACATCATGTCTGCTTACAGGTCTGACAAGAGGAAGCGATAACTATTGTTACTGCTGCCAACAAATCTACAATAAAACCAGTTTATTTCCACAAAAACCCTCTCAGGTCATAGTTCTCTTGCAACTTTCTGCCCTTCCTCCACACTTCTAAACCACAAGCATGAACAGGATATGAAAGAAAAGTTTCTCAACACAATCCTTAACTTAGCTGTATTTTCAAATACAAAATAAGCAACAACTAAGACATGACTTTGTTTCTAAATTTATCTGCTTTAACAAACTTAAGTGGTCACTAATATATCTGTGAAACTATTTAACCCAGATTACTTAGCTTGGCATAATTTTCTCTCATTTTAACACTGCCCTTCCCAATTCTCTCCACACTCTACCAAATAATGCTGTCATTTTCTATTCTCTTAATTCTGACACAGTCCTTTGAGCTACGCATCCCTTGCTCGGCAATGGTCTCTAAAAACACATGAAGTTATGAGATGTCTTTCTGGTATAGAGTTTTTTTCCCTGGCTTTTCCCAAGGACCTCTATGAGCTAGGGTAGCCCCAGCTGCTTCTCCCCAGCCGCTTCTCCCCAGCCACCACTACCTATGGGGCTCCTATGCCCTGCTACAAAGGCTCAGGCACGTCCACCAGCTCAGTCACAACAATGTGATTCGTGCTATTTAAAGAAAAGACTGAACCTGCAGTAATGGTGAAGTTATATAAAAATACTGAAAACAGTGAGTAAACAGAGCATGGAACTTGAATATTCATTTTAGGACCTCATTTTAAAAGTGCTCTTAACTCTCTCCCTGGTAGATACTTTCCAGCCAAGCAGCTCAAAATAGTCCAGGTATCCTGAAAAGTCATGCTAAAATCAAAATTCCCTCTCCAGAAGTGACAGCCTCCCGGCTCCCAACTCCTCCCATCTAGCAAGCAATTCCTGCTCCTTGACTCATCCACACATTTTCAAGGAAGTAATTAATTGTATATTTTAACTGTGTGGGAGCACCAGACAGCCTTGTGTCATAGAATCATAGAATTGTTTAGGTTGGAAAAAACCTTTAAGACTATTTGAGTCCAACTGTTAACCTAAAACACAGACAAGTCCACCACTAAACCACATCCCTCAACACCACATCAACAGGTCTTTTAATACCTCCAGGGATGGTGACCCAGCCACCTCCCTGGGCAGCCTGTTCCAAGGCCTGACAACCCTCTTGGTAAAGAATTTTTTTTCTAATGTCCAATCTAAACCTCCCCTGGTGCATCTTGAGGCCATTTCCTCTCATCTTGTTACTCGGGAGAAGAGACCAACACCCACCTCACTATAGCCTCCTTTCAGGTCACTGTAGAGTGATAAGGTCTCCCCTTGAGCCTCCTTTTCTTCAGACTAAACAACCCCAGGTGCCCCAGACACTCCTCATAAGATTTCTTCTCTAAACCCCTCATCAGCTTCCTTGCCCTTCTTTGGGCATGCTCCAGCACCTCAATATCCTTCTGGTGGTGTGGGGTCCAGAACTGAAGCCAGTATTCAAGGTGCATCCTCACCAGTGCTGAGTACAGGGGCATGATCACTTCCCCTCTCCTGCTGGTCACACTATGTCTGATCCAGGCCAGGATGCTGTTGGCATTCTTGGCAACCTGGGCACACTGCTGGCTCGTATTCAGCTGGGTGTCCACCAGCACCCTCGGGTCCTTTTCTGCTGGGTGGCTTTCCAGTGACTCCTCCCCAGGCCTGTCACGTTGCAGGGGTTGTTGTGGCACAAGCACAGCACCCAGCACTCAGCACTGTTGAATCTCACGCAATTGGATGCTGCCCACTGATCCAGCCTGTCCAGACCCCTCTGCAGTGCCTCCCTACCTTTAAGCAGATAACACGCCCTCTGCAAACTTACTGAAGGTGCACTTGTTCCCTTCATCCAGACATGTAAGCCTTAGTTACCAAATTATGAATCAACTACTCCAGTGTCTAATGACTTACAGTTCTATATTCCAAGTGACCATTATTCTAAGACAATACTAATTCTACACAGAGAAGGGAAGGGGTTAATGAGCATCGTGATTACTGGAAGTGGTTCAGTAAGTAATTTACCTTACTGATGGGAACTATATTGATTCCTTACAAGTCTTGAGTAAAAGACTGTTAGGCAGTACTGTTTTTCAGCTGAACATATTCAGGACTTGATGATTTTAATAGAAGGAAATAGTAATAACTCAAATTCCCCTCTGAAATACAAATTCAGGCACAAATCTTATTACATCACTTTGCAGATGTACTGTAAAATGTGAGACAACCATTTTTAATGCTCTCAGGAAGCACCCGATAGGACCCACAAAGTAAATTAAGGATAAATGTAAACTTTTAGCAGGCAGCCTATAAATCCACATTGCTTATTGTATATACGTTTGCCAACCTACTTCCTGGCCATACAAAATTATATATTATTTACAGCTATATATCTCAAGATACAAAAACATATAATAATGGACTTCTATTATACTGCACATTGTATTTTTTAAGAAACAAAATCCAAGACTATTGTTTGATGGTATCTGTGTGCTAGATTTATGGTCCCCCTATTCAAGCAAACAACCTCAAGGTCTTTTTTGTTTTTGATGGTGAGTGAATCTGTCAACACCTTTGATTTTGTCCACCAACAGCAGGACACAGAGTTCTTCAATTCCTGGGTAATCTCACATCACTCGGTGAGCAACCCATTATGCATTATCTATCTCATTTCTTTATTAATTAAAAAAACACATTAGATCACGCCTGCCAGCAAAACTCCTGTTAATGTATTCAGGAGTAAACACACATCCATATATTAGTGCACAGCTTCCAGACAGAACATATTTCCCAATCTGTACTCCTAGTTCCCTCCTCCAAATAGTTACCTCCAAGCAGCTTTCTGTGGTTCTTTCTTCCATGCCTGAACCAGCTTTACCCTTCATTTTTTAATAAAAAATTAAATTGAGAAAGGTTTTGTGTTAATATTCATGATGTTAATAATTCATGTTAATAAAAATGGAAAATTAAAAGCAGAATGCTCATAGGTTAAGCACTGTAGACTGCTTCACCTCTCCTAACCTGAAGGAGAAATCAGCCACATCTCTCCTGATGCACTTTTTGCTCTAACAATTTTCTTTGGGAGCTTTCACTTGAAGTCTGGCACCTGCCAAGCTGCACAGACCACCTCTGATGAGCATTTAACTTACACTTCATGCTGCCCATTTTATAAACTAGGGAGAGATAATTTTCCTATTGCAAGAGTTACCTCTATTCAATTATATGCAGAGTCCTAAATGTACAGGCATTAATCTGTTGCTACATTGCTGGATCAGTAGTGCAACAAACTCTGCAGAGATCCTTTGCATTTCTTCTTAGCCTGTAGCCGTGAGGACAGAATGGATTTAATTCTGCTGGCCTATTCCTCCTATTTAGTATTTACACTCAACCTGTAGAACACCACAGTCATTTTGGATCAGAAATAAAAAAGATACCTAAGCAATGACTTAGTGTACCTAATTTGTCAGCATTGGTCCCAGTAACAGATTCAGAGATTCTTTTTTGAAATTCTGCCTCCTGTACCCCATGCATTTCACTCAGAAAGACATTCCACCATGCATGCAGAAGCAGGATCAATAGTAATGATATAACACTACCATACAAGAGCCTTACCAGGGACTGCAGCCTCACACTGTGGTCCAAAGGGAGACTCTTCATCTCCGAAATCCCAGGGGAACAAGCCAAAACCTTGCTCCTCCTCCAAGCCAGGGGCCCCCAAGACTCCCGAGGAAAGGCTGCACTGACCTTGCTGCAATGCACTCAGGAATCTGCATACGAGATGCAAAGGCACAAACCTTTGCCAGCTCCCAGCCAGTTTCCAAGACTATACACAGAGAAGCTGCTCCAGCCCTCCCTCAGTGGAGCATCCCGGCAGAGGTGGCAGCTGTTACACAGCCCTCCCTTCCCCGTACGCCAGGGAAAGCACCAACTGTCCAGGCAGGTGGTTGGCTTGGAGGTAGAATTTGAAAACCCCCAGATTAATTTTCCCTTCTGCTCTTCTGCGTAGATTGGGATAATTTTGGGCAGACATAAAGCAGCAACTCCAGGCACCCAGGTAAAAATACTCTTTCAGTCTCCAAAAGCTTGTAGTTTAGGGTGGCTAATTTAAAATACAGCTGAGCTTAAGGTCACTGGATGGCGTCTAGCAACTATAGCATTACACTAAGAGCTGCTTGTGAGAAGAACCTCAAAAACATCTTAAAATGGCAGAAAAATTCTCTCATTCCCAATGTGATTTGATCTAGCAGGAAGAGGGAAAACAATAAACAAGTGCCACAAGGTAAATCTAAACTAATTTAAATGAGAAATGAGTTCAGTAATGAGGTTAATTCATAATCAGAGCCATCTAGCAGTGAAATCGGTGATTCTCAGGTGCTTTTGGTCTTCAAATGAAGTTTTTGGAAGTGGCAGTTCAGAGGAGCTCAGGTTGTTGGGGTCTGCACAAGAAGAAAGCAACAGTACTGGGGGCTGCTTACTTCTGTATGAGATCCACCATTCTAACAGGCCTTGGAAAAAAGTGTAGTAAAGAGAAAAGGGAAGAAAAATTAAAGTATATAAACAAAACAAGTACTAGTAAATTCCCAAAACTCAGGAAATAGGCTTTTTTTTTTTTTTGCTTTATATCATCTTTCTGATAGCTTCAGTAGGTTTTCTTTCTGCTATAATTTTTTTCTCTTTCAGAGGGTTAGTATCACTGCAGAACAGAAAATTTTAAAGCACTGTATTATGTATGAACCTTTAAGTCAACCTTTTTTTTTAAAAAAAAAAAGAGTAAATGGAGAGAACATATTTGAACTGAACACATGACACAATCCATCTTTTAAGTCAAGAGTTACTACCACATCAGAGATTCCCTATGGTAATACTAAAGACTAGCTCTCTAGGCAGACGGAAAGAGCAGATAATACTGTTTAAGCCCAGTGCTTTTACTTACAGAATATCCATTAGGTATCAGTGACACAGCAGTTAAGTCGAGGGCCAGACACTTCCCTGGTGCAAAAAGTGGCTATTCTGACAGGTTCAGTAAAGATGCATCCACTCGTACCAGAGCTCAGACACAAATAGACAATATCATTTTTCCCCTGGATTACACATACACACAAAACAGAGAAAAGAAATACCTTGTTTTCAGCCTGGAAAACTCTTCTAAACCACAAGAGTCTAGAGAATGTTTTCTGAGTACTATCACCGAGCCACAAATTTAATCCTTAGTCAAGTACTAAATCGTTTCTCTTCATCTCCATTCATTAGCTTGCACTCAGTCTTCAATATAAAAACCAAATCACTTTAGGGTTATTTTCAAATGTAGTTTTGATTATGCATGAAATACAATTTCTTGTTTCTATATAATAAATAAATAAATATTTAGGATTGACAGTCCTTCCTGGGTTGTAGATGCATTTGTGAAACTCCAGCAAGTAACAACATTCAGGTAGCAAGATCTGAACAGCATAAATACAAAGCCAAACAGTGACAACTGATACTAAGAAGTTATTTATTTTATCTTTCAGTGTACAATTAAAATTCTAAAACAAATATCCTGATCTAGAAATACTCTTTAATCAATTCACTTGTATTTCTTCTGTAATGTTCTCCTTTGAGTCCTCTTGTGCTACACACAGCACTTGCTTTTCCTCATCAGTGTTTTCCTGGTTTCCTCCCATTAGAACAAGTTATTTTCTGCAGTGTTCTCAGCCTGCAAAGCTTCCCTGGGTAAGGAGTATGTAGTGCACCATGTGAGCATTGACTGTGAAATCCTGTCAATAGCCCAGAAGTAAATCAGCTGGATGGTAAGTAGGATCACAGCTGTCTATAGAGTGAAGTATCAACTACAAATCCTTTGGCACAATTGCATAAGAAGATGATCTAAATCAAGTTATTTCTAGACTGCTTCCAAGCAATTCTCTGATAACCTTTGAAGTTGGGCAGGCCAAGATGCTTTCTGCAACATACAGCAAGCTGTGGGCAGTCCCAGTCACGTCCTCAAGACCTGGTATCTGCTGTCAGCATCCAGGTGCTACTTAAAGGATAAAGACAAGATTGCCTAAGGTCCATTCACCTAGCAAGAAAAGAACCTGAGGTCCTGGTGGATACCAAGTTGAACATAAGCCACCAATGTGCCCTTGCTGCAGAGAAGGCCGACAGCCTCCTGGGCTGCAGCAAGGCAGTGTTCCCAGCAGGTCAAGGGACGTAATCCTTTCCCTCTGCTCAGCACTGGTGAGGCCACATCTGGAGTACTATGTCCAGTTCTGGGCTCCTCAGTACAAGAGACATGGACATACAGGAACAACTCCAGTAAAAGAAAATGAAGATGATTAATGGATTAAAGTGTCTATCAGAGAAGGAAAGGCTGAGACCTGAGACTGCTCAGTCATAAGAGAAGGCTCATGAGGGAGTGTAAATACCTGATGGGAGTTGTAAAGAGACAGTGGCCACAAAGTGAAACACAGGAAGTTCTGTTTAAATGTAAAGAACCTTTTTTATTATGAGTGTGTTTGTACACTAGAGCACATGTTCAGAAAAGGCAGTTTCATTCTTGGAGATTCTCAAATCTGACGGGACACAGCCCTGGACAACCTGCTCTAGCTGACCCTACTTTGAGCAGGGATTTAGACAAGATGACCTCCAGAGCTGCCTTCCAACCTCAACGACAAGCTGATTTTTTTGCCATGAAGGTACACAACAGCAAATCCATCTGCCTGCAATTCAACAGTTAGCAAGGTCACCATTAGTAGCAACTGAATACAAGAGTCTTGCATGATTTTTGTATCGATACATTTGACTGCAATGCGCAAACCAAGGAGACAGGTGAAAAATACCTTAGCTACTTGGAACCTCACTCAAAATTGTTCTTATACTACTGTACACTACCTACGCTACCTCTCAATAGGATCTAGACACCAGATTTCTCTAAAGGAAATGCTTATAAATGAGGCAAGGTTAGAAAGGCAGAAGGATGGGGGGTATCAAGCATTTAAAACATGGGGTTTTCAGCCCTTTAAAGCTCACTTGATATCACACGCTCTGAAAAAAGGGTTGCAACTGGTTCCAGGAATGTGTATTCTCCACCACTGTACATTCTAGTAAATTAACCCCTGACACCATTGTCTGGTCACTGGAACTCAGTGGTTTCCACCCCAATGTTGCCTGGGATGATTCTGTCCTGGGTCACTTAACTCTTCCCGAGAAACTCCCAGAAAAATGGTTCCAGACTGAGTAGACACTGGGGGCTCTTCCCCATAGATGGTGTGAACACAGCCATCCTGTCCTGAAGAGCAAAGGCCCTTAGCAGCATGGGCACAAGCCATTCCTTACTAATTAACCTCAGTGCCAAATTATATTTGAGGAAACATCACTGACATCAACATTACAGAGCCACAAACCCATACAGATGTACTAACATAGTACATCTGCTACATAAGGGTCTATTCAATCCTAAAACACAAGAGGACTTACAGGATTCATAATCTCCTCCTGAAAAGTAAAAGCATATGGTGGTCTCTCAGAAATCTGAGATTCAGAAGTAAGACAAAATTATTTCCTCCCTTGTGAATTCTGTGTGTCCACTGGCACAAGCCAGAGCAGTTAAAAATAATTTCCTCTGCTGTTTACCTGTTTTGAACTATTAAATACCTTAGTTCTCTTCGCAGTAGAAATGAGAAAAAGCAATTGGAAAGAGATGTTTGGTTAAGTTTTCAATGACTATGGCAATTTTATTAGGTTTAATTTTCACTTCTAGACATTTGAAGGATTCTACTGTTTTCAGACCTGTCTCAACTGTTACTTCTGTCACATGAGAAAGGTGTTCCAATATTTCAAAACACCAGAAATGAGAAGAAAGAGAAGAGGTATAAATCCCTGGGATACAATGGGAACAACACATTTCTCCAAGGAATGCTGTTTCTGTGAAGTCCTGTTAAGAGACAATCTGTGAAAAAGAGATGAAAAAGCAGTACTCTAAGCCCAATTTTGGATTACTTCTGAAGGGCAACATGCTTATATCACATTGCACAAGTCAGAAGAGCTGTCAAGGATTTTTACACATATATGCAGCCTGATAATTACAGTTGTAGGGTATGCCTATGTGAGTTCACTTGCATTTCTTGGGCACACCCCATACGTGTCCTGCAGTCCTGACCTCTAAGCCAGTACTGATTCTGAAGCACCATCAGGTCACACAATAAAAATCTTAATGAATATTGGTCTCCTCCCACCTGCAAGTACAATTAAATTGCTTGCCCAGACTCCACAGAAACAGCTCTACTGCAAGAGCAAGAAGCACATCTGAGAAAGAAAGGTCAACTGACAAAAAAATGGTATTTCTAAATCAAAAGATTTTCCAGGTTTTGATCTTTACCCAAGAACAATAATTAAAGGGATATCATTCCAGACTTGGGATAAACACCATGTGATAAAAGTAAATCACCTTCCTACAACTCATCAGACTAAACTTTTGCAAAGTAGCTTCTCCAGTATGAGAAAGCACTTGTTAGTTGCTAGCCAAGAGCCACCTCCTGTTGCAAAGTGGCTGGGTAGTAACAGAGCTGCTACGGCACCACTCTAACAGAAGCACACACAGACATCTGTGCATGTCACAAATGTGGTCAATATGAAGACAGTCAATAATAGTTTGTACTGTTAAGGTTCCTGAATGCTACAAAGCTGTTAATAAGAAACATTCTTTTGAGAGCAGCCCTGAAGAAAAGGACCTGGGGGTACTGGTGGATGGGAAGCTCAACATGAGCCATCAGTGGGCACTTGAAGCTCAGAAGTCCAATTGTATCCTCAGCTGCAGAAGGGTGACCAGCAGGTCGAAGGAGGTGATTCTCCCCCTCTACTCCACTCTCGGGAGACCTCACCTGGAGTACTGCATCCAGTTCTGGAGCCCCTATTACAAGAAGGACAGGGATGTGCTGGAACGTGTCCAGAGAAGGGCCACAAGGATGATCAGAGGGCTAGAGTACCTCTCCTAGGAGGACAGACTCGAGAGAGTTGGGGTTGTTCAGTCTGGAGAAAAGAAGGCTCTGGGGAGACCTTGTTGTGGCCTTTCAGTATCTTAAAGGACCTACAAGAAAGCTGGAGAGAGAACTTTTTAGGCTCTCAGGCAGTGATAGGACTAGAGGGAATGGATTAAAACTAGAGATGGGTCAATTCAGATTGGACGTTAGGAAGAAATTCTTCACCATGAGGGTGGTGAGACACTGGAACAGGTTGCCAAGAGAGGTGGTGGAAGCCCCAGCCCTGGAAGTTTTTAAGGCCAGGCTGGATGGAGCTCTGAGCAACCTGATCTAGTGGGAGGTGTCCCTGCCATTGGCAGCGGGGTTGGAACCGGCTGATCTTTAAGGTTGCTTCCAACCCTGACAATTCTATGACTCTTACTGCCACTTCCCACATTAAGTTTTGAGATTCACCAAGCATCAGACTGACCACTGTGAAAGGTTTATCTGCAGAAGTGATGGAAGTGGTCAGAAAGAACCACAATGCCAGAATTTTAGAAAGGTCCTGACTTACACCCACACACATGCTAACAAGAGGAACATTTGCATCTACAGAGAGAAGAGCATCTCCTGAGATGAGTTCTGACTTACAGCATTTTAGAATTGCCAGCTATTCAGTGCACTCCTCAAGCCTGCAAAACCTTTCACTAAACACTTGCCTAGAAAAGAGAATCAATTCTGCTTTAAGGAGTCCCACAATGAGTGAGGGAAAAAGCTTTTAGAGAGCTGAAGGATAGATCAGCACCCAGCTAACCAGACTCTTAACATGGAAATGTTTCTTGCTATGACTGATTTCTGCAAAGCAATCAAGAGTTCTGAAACCAAGAGAGACATACACTTCAATATGGAGTATCAGATAATCTCTGTTACATGAAACAGCCTCTATGAAATGATTTTAAAAAAAAGAGACTCTTATTTCAAATCCAGGAGTAGCTTGAGGGAAATCCATGTTCTTTGATAAGAAATTTTACTTGCGTGATAAAGTAAAATATTGCCCCATATACACTTACCTACTTGAGTGTGAACTCATGTGAAGTGTTACTCATAACTGAGAAATTCACACTTTCATTTATATTTTATGTTGTTAATTTTCATAAGATATTCATTACAAAGTTATTTTCACATAGTCCTTGTTCTGAATTTGTTATAAGGCCTGCCAGGGTATTATGGCATATGGCAGTAGTGCTTCAAAACAGAAAGAAGAGAGTCAAGACATCAAAAGACAATTAAAATGAAATTTCAGGATATTACTTATTATCTTTAATAATAAAAACTCAATAGTATACCGAGATGAAAGTTGTCCACATTAAAGCATTTTTATTGTAGAGTCATAAGGCTATGCAAAACTAGAACAGCATTTGCTTAAGGAGGCTAAATTGCTTCTCTACCAGCTAAGTTTCTCACTCTGGTACTCCCAACGAAAATAAAGCAGACAAGTTATCTCCAGTGCCTTTCTTAAAACTTGAATTTTTGTCAGGTGATATTGTTATTTTATCTTTTTTATTATTTTTGGATTGTGTTAAAAACCCACACACATGGAAAGAAAAGAAAGTATAATTTTTCCTGAGCTTTCTTATCACCCTAAAATAGGAACAATGAATTTGTATCATCTCTAACTGCTACATTCAGTCCAGCAGTGGTGTATCAGGAAGGCAGTAAGTACATTATTCATCCTTCCATTAAGGTTCTATTTCTACATAGTCTTAAACACTTACAGGAATTGGAAACACGATCAGTTGAGGTGGAGATCTATAGTCCAGATTTCTTTTGTTCTAACTTGGACTCACTGGAGAGTTTTATGACTCCAGCTGCTTCAGTGGGCTAGCAGCACATGGGCTGGTCTATGAGTTATATCACCACAAGTTTTGAAAGCAATGAAGCACATCTTAGAAGAGATGCAGAAGATTTTTAAGTTACAGCATCACACCTCTCATCATACTGGTGAGAGGCAAGAGTCAACATAATATAGTTTGACCACGGCTATTTTACAAAGGCACTGGAGAGAGCTCTGGTTGTCCCCTTACTTTGAACCTACCCTGACACCTAGTTTTAAAGCTCTGTGAAGCTACTGCCTGACAGCTGGCAATGATAAAGCTCCCCAACCTAGAGGTCAATTACACTGAGTGTTTCCAGTACATGACCACAGTACAGCTGCCGGAGGCATGACTGGGGAGTAATTGGGACACAGTTAAGTGATCTCCCCACAAACTAAAATTGCACAGGATGGTAATAAGCGCACACCAGTATTTAAAACCAGAGCTGAAATCCTGCCTGGATGCCCCTGGAGCAAGAGTGAACACATCAGCCCGCAAAGAGACACTGCTTTACTGGCTGTATGAGTTATAAGGAACTACTTTGAAAACTTAGCATGCTTGCAAGAATTGCAAGAGGACACAAGGGCATCCACACCTACTTTGAGGGCAAATCCAACCCACTTCCAATGTGGTTTGACAGCCAGATGACATAGAAAGTTTATGGACACAAGGCACGTTAGTGAAAAACAATTGAAAGCTGAGTCAAACTAAGCTGTGGTCTGTGCTGGGCCACTGCAGTTGCAATCCATTCCAGTGCTTTTCAATAACCTCCCACAGAGGACAATTCCATGACTGGCCACTGTGGTTTACATAAAACAAAAAAAGTTCAATATTACAACTATGATTGTGGTCCAAGGTCAATTTTGGCAATTTTACTTTTCTGCACTCAGAGAAAGCCATTAATTATTGAACAGCAAGATGCATTTAAAAAAAAAAACAAAAACTAAAACAAACAAACAAAAAACCAACTTGCATATCAGTCTAGAATTAGCAAGTCCTCAAATTCTTTGGGAAAGCTGTATAATCGTTTTGATATATTTTTGAGAGATACTATCAAAAGATACTGCTTCATACAGTCTCTTGCCACCAATTATAATTGCAGGTTTGTACCAGTGAGTGTTTCAGACTACAGTTGCTTATACTGTTCTTTTATTGTGGGTAATTCATTGAATTAATCCAGCATATCAGAGTTTTTGCCATACAAAAGTGTTAACGGCACTGCAATTTACAGCATTTTTCTCTGCCAGATGGATGATCATATTGATGTAACAGTTCTGAGCAATTTTTGCAAGTCAGCAATAGACTGTACAAGATTTAGTGGATGCTGTTTAGCTAGAGCTTGCTTACATAAAAAGTATGCAAATACTTGCTTACTATTGAAGGATTTACTCAGATGGGATATAAAAAAACATATTCTACTTTGCCTTAAATTTTCAAGGCTGCTATGTCTAAAAAGAGATGAAGTTTCCATCTTTTCCGGTAAGTTGTGTTCTGACATCTGGCATACCAAAAAAAGTAATAAATGCTCAGATACTGTAATTGTTATTTTACTGACAACTAACTAGCTCTCTAATAAAGGGGGGAAAAAAAAACAAAACCAAAACAAACAAAGAGTGGTTCCTAAAGAACACCTGGTGAAAATAAACAGTCTGTCAAGGAAATGAAAGCCAGGCATCACTCATCAAATTCAACAAAATAAAAAGGCTCTGTGAGTTCTTCAGAAGTGGTGTCTCTGAAGATCAGAACTGTAGTGCAACAGTGAGGATCTGAAGTAAACACTGCAAGTTTTTCAAAGCAGACTTCCATCAATGTTGACAGGAATATCTCAGACTGGGGTTGTTCAATCTGGAGAAAAGAAGGCTCTGGGGAGACTTTATTGCAGCCTTTCAGTACTTAAAGGGGGCCTCTAAGAAAGATGGGGTCAAACATTTTAGCAAGACCTGTTGTGATAGGACAAGGAGTAATACTTTGGAACTAAAAGAAGGTAGATTTAGACTAGATATAAGGAAAAAACTGTTTACAATGAGGGTGGTGAAACACTGGCACAGGTTGCCCAGAGAGGTGGTAGATGCCCCATCCCTGAAAACATTTAAGGTCAGGTTGGACAGGACTCTGAGCAACCTGATATAGTTGAAGAAGTTACTGCTCACCACAGGACAGTTCAACTAGATGACCTTTAAAGGTACCTTCCAACCCAAACTATTCTATGATTCAAACACCACAAGTCTGGATCCTGTACGAAAACTGAAACAGACTCACATGGGCATATACTGTGCTCATTTTGTGCTCCATTTTCTGGGTGTAGAAGTATTTGTGCCACTAAATAACCCAGAAAATCTACTTTACAACTAAAATATTAACTAAGTATTAGTAAAAACTACAAGCTCAAGAGATACACAATTTTCTACTTCATCAGCCTGGTGGGCTGTGTCAGTCCCTGTTAGTCCAACAAACTATTGGAAGGTAGGAGAGTCTTAGGAGCAAATGCGCTTGTTCTGTACTCGCACGCCTTCCTAAGCATTACTTTCGGACAAAGGGAGGCTGGATGCATCTTCAGCCTCATGTAGCACACTCGTAACCACAGCTACTTCACTGCTTTAAAGCTGCTTATAGAATATATTTGCAAATTATGTGTACTGATATCTGAGAGAGAATCTGTGAAAATTATTACAGCACATGGAAACTTCATATACAGCGTACCATTTGTAAGAAATGAAACTGAGAATTATTTTCTATATAAGGAAGGAGAGTGTACTTCTAGTTTGAGAAATTAATTTTAAAACAAAGCAGCAAGAGAAGAAAAGGCAAGCTCCCATGCAAGTATACTCTTGACTTTCAGAATAGCAGCAGCCCCTCTGAACAGACATTCCCTTTACAGAGCGAACTGTGCAATGCAGCCAGTGGAGAGACACATAACAATTAGGCACTGTAAATATTCCTACCAAAGGAGACGAAATAGACATTTTGGTACACACATACAGCACGGGTGTTGATGACTATGATTATAGCTGCTTGACACCTTTCATAATCATCAGGTATTGCTGAACCACAACCACCGGGGCTGAAAATTTCCATGTCAGTTATTTTGCATCAGACTGATTTTTGGTAGGCTTAATTGGTGTTGCCAAAATTTCAATCATTTTCACTACAAGGTAAGGGAAAATACTTGCAGTTCAGTTAAAAGAATTAAATAACTGTTTGGAGGAAGAAAATAATCCCACAGTTTCTAGTTGGAAAGCAAAATTTCAGAATAACTTTGTGCCAACATGCTGTCTTCATGAAAATCAACTTAACTTTATTTCATTTTTAAATGTAGACATATTGGAGCATGTCCAGAGGAGGGGCACCAAAATGATCAGGGGAATGAAGCATCTCTCGTATGAACACAGGCTGAGGGAGTTGGGGCTCTTCAACTTGGAGAAGAGAAGGCTCAGGGGGCACTTTATAGTGACCTTCCAGTACCTGCAGGGGGCCTCCATGAAGGCAGGGAAGGTCCATTCAAAAGGTTTGTAATGTCAGGACAAGGAGCAATGGTTTGAAGTTGGAAAAGGATTGGTTTAGGCTGGATATTAGAAAAAAGTTCTTTAATCTGAGGGTGACGGACCACTGGAATGGGCTGTCCAGAGAGGTGTTGGAGGTCCTATCCCTGGAGTCATTCAAGGTCAGGCTCAATGGGGCTCTGAGCAGCCTGCTCTATGTAGAGATGTCCCTACTTGTGTAGGGAGGTTGGACCAGATGACCTCTAGAGGTCCCCTCCAGCCTAAAACATTCTATGATTTCATGAAATTTGATTATGATAGAACCTTAAAGCATTTCAGTCTGCAAAGACTCAACAGACCTACTCAAGAAGTTATTTCAAGAGACTGTGCATGCTCCAGTCCCAGGCTAAGGGACAGAGTCATCCCAGCCAGATAAATACTTCTGTTGAGCCAGATACAGTAAGAGAAGAAAACTGTCCCCCTTGTACTTGTAAAGGTTTCTTTTACTGGAAAAGAAGAATGTTCAACAGAAGAAACAAAAGTCTGAAATCAGAAAAAAAAAATAAATTAGAAACACTGAGACTAGGACAAGAAAATGATGGTAGGTCCCAGTTAGATAAGGCCAATACAGAGCCTGAAGTAGCAGTCTTTAGAACGAGCATTCATCAGTACCTACAATAGAAGATTCTGAAGAATTGCTCTAATGTCAGCCAGTTGCTGTGAAATTCACTGGCAAAATGAAGCTCTCATTGTCCTCCAGTGACTGGTCCCTGTAGAAGATGAGAAACCACCACATAGATCTGTAATCACCATAAGCAGTCAGGGACAGCTCCACTGAATTCAGCTCTGGGAGCTAAGCAATGTGGGAATCAAGGCAGTTAAGCACCGTGAGCTGAGGTTGCAGTTTGCAGGTGCATATGCACTGAAATATGCATTCCTCCACTGCAGCATCACAGACCACTCCCTCATGAGGCTCTACCTTGCTCATGGACTGGAGAGAAGACTGCTTACGAATACTCCACACAATCCTTCACCTAGCCTGAGACCTTAACTTCATGCACCAAGATAAAATCTGCTGGAAGCCTACAGTCCTTGAATTACTCTTCTGAATGGACACAGAGAACACCTGAACTTCACAATCTGAATCCCCCAAAAGCTTTTGCAAAATCTCAAACACTGAAACCAGATAATCAATTTAAACCTAAAGAAGCCATAAAAAATAATCAATGCCATTCGCACAAGTAGAGTATGCTCTTGACTAAAAATGGGACAAACACAGCCAGTGTGAACCCTGCTTTCCTTTAGACTGATCTGATGCCTGCACTTTGCAGCTTTAAGTCCTAGCCCAGCAACGCAGCATTAGATCAGGAAACCTTATAGCTCTACTTTACATAGCGTACAGAGGCCAAAGATAACTCCATGGTTAAAATCCCTCTTTTGATCTGATCCAGGATGTATCAGTTGATGGTCACACATTTCTGGACTGGAAAAAATACTTGAAGTCTTATGCCTTTGGAATAAACAGTCTTCAAATAGCTATTTTCATTATCATTTTTATGACAGTCCAAAAGCCACTTCTGCTGTTGCAAATGTAAGGAAATGCATAGCATGATGTAAGCACTAGGGATCTGCCCTAGGGTGCTTTTTACAGCAGTTCCCAGGCAACAGCTCTAGAAGTCAAAGTCTCCTACCAGGCTGTAGATTTTGGTACCTCTCAGAGACAGAAAGCATCACATGCAGCTTCAGCAACAAATGTTTGATCTAGAAAGAATGTGTAAATATAATAGATTCAAACCCTAGGAGAGCTGTCAGGAAAATACACATTACACATTTAAGTTACTAACTGGTCTTACCGCACAGTTTTCTAAGTACAAGTATTTCCCTCAAATAGGATGTTTACAACATAGGGACATTTAGTAGCATGCAGGACTGCTCACATCCAGCTTGAAGTGGGAATAAAAAGATAAGTTGCCCTTATATCAAAAGTTTTACTCTAAACCTAGTCTGACATGTTGATAGCACAAGTAGAGCACAGGAGAAAGAGCTGGGTAACTGGCAGATTATGCTACCTGTAGTTTTTATTAATTAGTTTCTCCTGCTATGTGGGGGGCCTATAGTTCAAGGCTTATTTGAGCTTCCCAGTGGCTTTTTTCTTATGAAGACCTAAACTCTCATGAAGTAGAAAAACAAAATCACAAATACGAATCTCTTGCTACCCAAACTCACGCAACAAGGTTAGGGAGCATACCAGAATCTAGAGTTTGCAGATATTTCTGCTGAAGGACCACTGTGACCATGCAGCCTGAGTGCTCCATGTAAACTTGCTTACCATGTATTTTTCCACCCACCCCTCTCACCATTTAAAAACTCCATTTTGTCAGTGTCCACCCTTTTTTTTCTAGTAAGCACTTCCACTTGGGAATGACCTGCAAAGCCAGAATTCATTTTTTGATTACTGAATCACTCAAGTTTCCAATTTCAGCTTTTGAACGCAGGCTGTTGTGCTGCTAAGTCCCTATATCCAGTTATCAAGTCACCTATCAACCTTCCTTTCAGCAGCTTCATCTCCTGTAACATGACAACACAGGGCTCATCTCCCAGGCTTGGGAAAAGGCTGGGCTCCACCTTCCATCAACTTCTAAGCTAGTCTTAGAATTAAAACATCACAACTAGACACCACATCCTAGTAAGAGACTTAAGAGACCTGACCTGTGTATGTTACAACAGTCCCTGCTAGTCAATACACCTTTTGTAAGAAGAGATTACGTTAGTCCATTAGCTTTGCAATTAGAGTACGTGTAACGTGGCTGCCTACAGTAACTCCCAACTCCTTCTCTTCTTTGACAGCCTGATTCCAAGGGAGAAGAGAAGAGGCTGTCACTGCGGGAAGAAGGGATTTCTGATATATTGCACTATGTTGGGCTATGATAGAACAAATTTTGTCAGAACCATTTGGCTAGATTATTGATACCACACTTGTACCATTAATCTGTCCTGCTAATTGTTTTCTACCACACCAACCACAACACTTAGGCAACCAACACATAAAGTCTGAATGATGCTGATGTTGTGCAACCAGCTAAACCAGGGGATGCCAATAACGTCTCTTTCATAAACATCTCCCTAATGTGCACAGGCACCTGTCAATGAACCATCCTGACTGCAGCATGCACCATGCAGATTAAAAGGCACGTGTTTAATGAAGATGTCATGTGATCCTAAGATGTATGCTTTGGGTAAAAAAAAAAAAAAAAAGATACTGTATTCCACACAGTAGCTGTTAACTATTAAACTTGAACCCTCACCAATGGAAAAGAAAAAAAGAAAGAAAAAAGTACCAGGTTATTGTAACAGGCTGGGCATCAGGGTCACTGGTAATAACTACACAATGCAATTCTTTGTCAACAGAAAGCCAAATTAACTGTTCCATTATTTTGGCAGAGTTGGCAAGAGACTACCAGGTCTGTAACTCCTTATGTTGAGTGTAATAAAAATAAAAAAATCCCAGACCATGATGTTTTAACAGAAAGAAGCTTTCTCTGTGAGACAGACATGGATTGAGTCAGTGTGATATAGGTCTGAATATGACTTAATGTGACATAGAAAAGGACTGTACATATCTGTGAATGGCAAATTCAGAAGTAGATTAGCTTAGGATAATGGTTACAGGTGACATTAATCATAATCAAGCTGTCTTTTGTTTGGTTTTGATAAGCAAATATATGACAAGCTTTATCTACACACCTATAACATCCACAGACCAATGGACAGAGGCATTGGTTTGGGGATGTTATTTAGCATTGTAATTTAGCTAGTGCTTGACAGTGGATTGGATTGAAGTACTTCATAGATTTGATATGCTCATAGCAGACTGTCCATCACTGGCATTTCTTCAGACAGTGTTTTTATTTAGAGAATCATAGAATGGTAGGGGTTGGAGATGACCTCTGGAGAGCGAGTCCAACCCCCCTGCCAATGCAGGAACACCCAGGGCAGGCCCCACGGGAACAGATCAAGATGGGTCTTGAAAGTCTCTAGAGAAGGAGACTCCACAGTCTCTCTGGGCAGCCTGTTCCAGGCTCTGTCACTCTCACAATAAAAAAGTTTTTCCTCATGTTGAGGTGGAACTTCCTGTGTTTCACCTTGCTACCATTCCCTCTCATCCTATCACAGGGCACAACTGAAAAGAGACTGGCCCCTTCTATTTGACACCCACCTTTCAGATTTTTGTAAACATTGATAAGATCCCCTCTCAGTTTTCTCTTTTCCAGGCTAAAGAGTCCCAGGGGTCTCAGCCTTTCCTCATAAGAGAGATGTTCCAGTCCCTTCATCATCTTTGTAGATCTCCATTGGACTCTCTAGTATTTCCCTGTCTCTTCTTTATGTCCCCCAGGATACCCCTGGCCTTGCTGGCCCCAAGGGCACATTGCTGTTCCATGGATAACTTATTGTCCCCCAGGAGGCCAAGGTCACTCTCCATGGGGCTGCTTTGCAGGAGGTCCACCCCTAACCTGTACCAGTATACAGTGGTGTTCCTCCCCAGGTGTAAGACTCTACACTTACCCTTGTTGAACTTGATTAGGTTTGCCTTTGGCCAGCTCTCCAGACTGTCCAGATCTCGCTGGATGGCAGCACAGCCTGTCGGTGTATCAGCCACTCCTCCCAACTGAGTACCACCAGCAAACTTACCCAGGGTACACTCTATCCCTTCATCTACCGCATTGATGAAGATGTTGAATAAGACTACACCCAGAATTGACCCCTGGGGAGCACCACTACTTACTTAACAACAGCAACATAAAACTAGAACACATAACAAACACTTCCTTGTAGGCCACTTGGGACTAACTCCATATTTAGCACTCTTTTTTGAATAACCTTATTAATCCATGTCCAGGCTCTGAGCTATTAAATTTAGATCAAGAACATGTACTGCAAGATAAAATCTACATAACCTATGCAAAACAAAAGTGAAAAAGTGTACATTCAAAGCCATAGTCAAGGAAACCCTCAACTAAACAGAACATCTGTGCAAGTATTCAAAACTCAACTGGACATGGTCCTGGACAATCTGTTCTAGCTGACCCTGCCTGAGAAGGGGGGCTGGACTAGATGATCACAAAAGAACCCTTCTAAGATAAGGAACTCTATGATTTGGTGATTCTGACCTCTGAACAGGTACGTAACCTCAGTTCTGCAATTCACTGCACCCAGCAGAACCTGCAGAGAAAGTGACTGGGGTTTATACGTATCAAGTTGTTTGGGGGATCGAGCAGTTCTGTAAAAGATCTCCCTCCAACCACAGTGCAATGTCACCAGGCCCTGTGAATGCAGGTGCCCTGTCAGCACAGTTGACAGGACTGGGATTACACTGACAGCTTGTCTCAAATACATGGTACACTGACAAAAGATACACATTTCCTCAAGGGTATCATCGTTCAGCATTTCACAAAACAGAACAAAACTTCAAATTCCCCTTGGGGGAGCATTTGGGCTTTGTAGTCAGTGATTAAGAAGTAACATTTTTGGCTGTAGAACTTGGAAGCTGTAAGTGTGGAACTGCTGGGCAGGAATTCTGCTGTGCTTCAAGTAAAGCTATTGAGTAGCAGGGTGAGGTCTGCACAGCTGATGTGTTGCAGGCTCTTGAGGTTCTGAAGACTTCTGTAGGATAGCTCATGTTCTGATTTGGGTTACCTTGGTGTTTTTTCTGTCTGGGGCTACTTGTTGGGTTTTTTTTATCCTTTAATCCTGCTTCTGCTGCAAATATGCAGCAATGTAGTCCCGAAAGACTAAAATCCACAGCAGACTCTAACAGCAGCCACTGAGGTTCAGTAAGAAAGAGCATCTGATTTTCAGCAGCAACACATACTTTCACGTATCATATTATGCTAGATAGTAGCTGTAGTTAATAGTAAGCCATTAGAATAGAAGTCTCCAAGTTTTATCTGAGGTTAACCACATAATGTTGGTTGCTGCATAACAGAGTTTGATAAGTACTTTAGGGCTTAGTAAGGTTAATGAAACTTCAGAAGACCCTATTTTGTTGGACCTTTTTTTTTTAAAGGAGTCATGCCTTTAGTGCACCTTGTTAAGAAGGTTCATGGATTAATCTACATATCCATGTTTCAGACCAAAATGGCTTATTAAGATCCTACTTTTTGTATGTCTAGGCTCACATTTACAAGTGCAGGGTTTCTATTCACAGACAACAAAATCAATTAAAAGATACAGTTTTCCCACAGTGGATTCCTCTTTTGGGGTAGCAAGCAATTCTTCTGGCTGCACACAGCACAGAAAGCCTTCTCCTGCATCAGTTAAGTGCCAGGAACTGAAGAATCAGAGGAACACTTCACAGGGTGTGCAGATCCATGTTGGGTGAAGGGCTGAAAATCAATTCCTGAACACAGTAAGGGCTTGGACAGAATCCAGCCCTTTTTTTTTTTTGTTCAAGGGCTCCTTCCACTGAATTCAGAGGAAAATGCTGAAGCTTCATCCTTATATCTTTGCTAGAAGAGCCAGGTATGTGATCTCCATCCACTGTGCATTCTATGATAACAGGATAAAGCTCCGTGTCAAGCGCACTGTATCGGACCCTGTCAGACTTTCAACCTGTTCAACTATATGAAATCAAACAATTTTCACTGGAGCAGTGGGAGACACTTCTTTTTTACTGAAGGCTATTCCCTTGGCAAATCTTGACTTTCAGAGGCCAGCTATTTTAGCACTTGAGTAGTTAAGAAAAAAAAAAGGTGCTTTGGATTTTATTTTTATTATAGTACAGGGGAGTCACAGAAGAGAAGAGGAGCATCTTTTCCTCCAGCCTCTTAAAAGGCTCAGCTGTCTGGGCTGAAGCATCTGAAACCTGAATCATTTCCAAAGAGGGACATGAAAAAATTAGGTAATTAGAAGGGACTAGAATCTCGGGGTAAGGACGGGGGCGTCTTACACCCTCCTGAGCGTAGTCGTCGGCGCTTACAGCAATGCTGACAGCGCTGGGATAAAGCCTCCTGCAGCAGCTCCCCGGGGCTGCTGCGATTTCGCCTGGGAGCGCAGGGCCGCGGCCGGGGCGTTCCG
>JANHFX010026961.1:0-83365 GCA_027560015.1 Chloroceryle amazona | reverse complement strand
CCCCCCCCTACTCCCCCCACCCCCCCACTCAAGCAGGCCTGGAAATTTAGGAAGCATTTGGCTTACATGTTTCTACAGAACAGTGCATATTGAAATTTGTTTTCCTTTCATCTCTTTCCCAATAAAAGCAGCCGCTCGGCTTATCCCTTTAGCTTCCTCAGAACTTCCTTTCAGAATTCCCGATCTATTACAGCACATTCACATACCAGAAACAAGATGCCTTTTCATGCTGTCAACCTTTTTCATCTGAAATGTAAATTAATTCTTGCTGGTACGCTTTGACAGAGATCAAAGTAGGGGTATTAACCTTATTGGGCCTTCTCTTCATCAGAATCAGTTCCAAAGACTGCAAGGGTAGTGTTAGGAGGCCAGTCTTCACTGTTATCTATGGCCCTCCTCCAGGCAGTCCTCTGTCTACAAGTCAGCATTTCAAAGGCGCTGATTTCTTTTGTAAATGACCTTATCATTACTTTAAACTGTGTGAAAAATGATTTGCCTGAATAATTCTTGCAGGATTATCCTGCTCATTTTAATTGTGGGGGGACTTCATTCAGATTCCAGGATATTGTTTAAGTGGTTTTGACAGCAAGTGATCATAGCCTGATATAAAGGGGGAACACAGCTCCTGATTGGAAACCTCTTGACTTGTTCAGATTGTTCATTTCTTGCAAGTCAGTCTTTGAGGTAGGCTGCATTTGCATTTTAAAAATAAACAGATGCCTTTCAAATACATGAGCTGGTGGTCTGGAGATCTCTGTGGGCCCAGCAGTTCACTATCCATTGTAGAAATGTTGGAAGAAAAAGCAAACTTAGGAAAAAACCCAACCCTCACAATATACATGAGAATAAAATTCCTGAGTGTATTATATTACAAAAAAAAAAAAAAAAAAAAAAAAGGTAAAAAAAAAATTATTATTTCAGATGGGGGAAAATACCCTGGCTAGGAAACAAAATATTTGTGCATTTAAATTAGTTGGGGAAGAAAAAGCTACCCTGCTTCAGCATATCTATATCACAGCTTCTCAGAATACACAGATGTTATTAGAATCCTGGATAAAATGGTACACAGGATACACACAATCTTTCGTACTTCTTCCAGTCACTCTTTCACAAACTAGGAGGGTTAGAAGATGCTGATTTTTAACTTGCAGATGAATTGTAAAGAATGATTTTGTGTAAAGTGTTTGAGTTAATACATTGCACTTCTATTTCTTTGTAACTGGGATTTGTGTTGTTTTGATATACATCTATATAAAAGGAAAAACATTTTCTTAATAAAGGACTTTTTTTAAATTATATGGCCAGATTCACAGCTGGTTTAAATCAGTGTGTACCCACTGAATCATCTGACTGAAATGTTGCTGCACTGATTTACCTCACATGCAAGTCTCATTTAATGTTTCTTTGTATTAGAATAATGCATTAATTAGCATTTAAAACAACAGATAATGCAATTATAAAAGTACATTTTCTAATTGTGATAGCATGTATTTCCATGTAGTGTGACTGCTGTCCTAAAAGACTTAAGGGAGGATTTTAATCTGGTTATTTCATTTGTGAACTGACATTGCCAAAATGCCAAATGAGTGGTGCATGCAGTTCACTTAGATCCGAGGTGACATCACTGAATTCATTTTAATTAGGCCCACTTTAGCCATCTGGAATATACTGTGCAGCTCTGGTCAGGACTAAGTTTAACTATGCTTCCAGAGGTGAAAGGCAAATGACTAATCCATTGAGCCACCATCTCCTCCTCCAACACGTGCTCGCACACTCACCATATGTCACATCGTATTGGAAAATTCTTTATCAGGAACTCAAGATTTGGGCACTTTTTTTTTTTTTAATAAAAAGTGATGGGTGTTCAGGAGCAAACCAGATGAAGCATCCCTTTGTAAATTGCTTTCTTTCTGTAAGTTCTGCCCATGCAGTGTTGCTCGCTATTTACGTATCTCTTAACGTGAGCTTCTGGCAAAATGTACTCCATCACAAGGAAAAAAAAAAAAAAAAAAGCAGAGGGCCTGAGAACAGCTGTAATTCACTATTTTACATTTATAATAAATGTAAGCTTTTAATAAAACTGTTACCTTTGGGATTTACAACAACAAAAACATTATTGTTGGCTTCAATAGAAGACAAGGAAGTATTTCTTGAAAACCCTATATTTATCCATCTATTTATATCACTATGTAGATGTCTGTGTACATGTATTTGGCCAATGCTGTTCTATAGATCTAAGATTCACGTAAAATGTTTCCAGAACTTGTAGGCTCTTTATAAATGAATATATATATATATATTTAATTTTCCTAAAAGTAACAACCACTAAGTAGCAGATCCAGTTTTACTTTTTTATCGTTAATTTTCTTCCTTTTAACTACATTGTCAGTGTAAGAAGCATTGAAGAGATCTGTAAGTTTCCCTTAATGGCAGCTGAACTGACTCATTGTATTACCTTGATTTCCCATTCAGGGTAAACCAGACTGGTTTGTACAGATCACACACCTTTGGTTAACATTACTTTTCCATCTCTTTGTGTTCTGTACTAGCTTAGGGCATCTAGTAATTCTTCACTTTTACTGTCTATCTCTAGTAACTATTAAAAGCCTGCTGCTTATGTGCAGAGAAGATATTAGGAAAGCTGAGAAGGCCTTATGGTTTTGAAGTAAGAGATCCCATGATTTGTCCCCATCTCTGACCTAAGAAATGTCGATCTGAGTATGTTTGCATTTCCTTTTGTTTTTCTCTCCTGTTTTTGAGGAGATGAAGAGGAGACCATTACTTGATTTCATGTCCTTGCTAAAATTAGGAAGGGGCAACAATGTACATTGTCCAACAACATGTTGGAAAACTTATTCCTTTCCCTTGCTGATACTGACAAAGAGTTTCACAGACATCTTCGCTTTTTTTACTTTGACCAAATCTCAAGATCGGAGGCTGTAATGCATGGTAATTACAAACCCTATGTCCAAGCAGTGATGGGCATCAGTGACACCAGTCCTGATGGCAGCCTTGGCAACTTCCTAATAATCGCTGCTTGTTAATGATCGTTACTGTTTTTACATGAGAACTCATGACTTGCTTTCTCATAGTGCTTCTGCCAGAGAACTTAAGACAGAAGCTGATTTTCTCTGCAATTAAACAGGCATCAACCAGTATCCATCCAGAGAGAGAGGTGAAAGAGGGGAAGTATTCATGGGACCCATCTGAGGTTGTCACTCTCCATCCCTTTTACAGTTCATGAGAATTAATTTGACATGAAGAATCAGATTCGTGGGCTTCAAATCCTCTCAGATGTTGTTAGTTAAGCTGAATGCTCTTTTAACTAGGCAAATTAAGAAAGTTTGTAGCAAATCAACTTCCGATTGCAAGCTACCATGATATCTTCTCTTCAGCAAGCATCAGCTTTCATTTCTGAGTTGCTGTTATATGCTATTTTAGGTGATATTACAGATTTAAAATGTGTCTGTGTAGAAAATATCTGCTTAACATTTTTTACCATTGAGAATGAATCCTTCTGCTGTTTAAAATACTACATCATCTCCTTGCTTTATATTTCTTGTGATTGTTTAGCTTTGATCTTTCTACATTATGCTTCACAATTTGCACTGTAACTATATATTTCCTATGGGAATCAGAGGGAAAATGCCTGGACTTTTCCTATCTAGAATTGTGCAACATCATGTGTAATGTATATGCCTTGGTACTTAGACCTTTTAAATAAATGTTTTTAACTGCAAGACAGCAAATGTCAGACTCCCTGAGGTAAATGTATTCTTCGTCTGCTAGGTGCTGGAGCTGACAGAAAACTTGCTTTATGTGAGAATTGATAAGCACAAGAAGTAAAAAATCATGTTCTAAATTGTGGCACATAAAACATTTAACACCGAGTTACTGATAGAATAGCTAAAATTAGTTCCTATGTTGCTTTTCAGATCTGTCATCTCTGGCTAGGTAAAGATTAGGGTTAAAGATACTGTTGCTGCAAAGTTTGGAATATAGACTGGATAAGGTGAAAACGAGGTGACAGCTGGTAATCATTCTTCTTCAATGATGCAGTGATTGTTCATGGAGCAGTAGCAACATGAGTCTGCTAATTTCACACTCTTTGAGCCAAGTGCTTAGTGTCAAAACCAGCATCAGTCAGTAATGCAAATTGCTGTGATGGAGCAGCTTCCCAGCCTTTCAGACTCCCCCTGTAGAATTCTCTGCATATGCATTTCTTTTGAAACATTATAGATCCAGTTAATAAATGTCGAAAAGATGCAGTGCTGCTAATGCTTAATGAAGATTTTGAGAGAGGAACAAGTTTGTTTATCCTGCTGCTTCAGTTATCCCATGAGTCAAAGGGAAAGCAAGAAAAATACAGCCATTTACCTGTCAGATTCAAGGTATTCTAGAAGAATGTTAGAAACCAGCATGTGGGAAGATTAAGTTGAAGAGGAGTTAATTTTGAAAATATGTATGAAAACAAAAGACATGGCAAAATCTGTTTATTAAATCAGATATAGCAGGTTTCACATAGTGAATGAGGGAAGGACCAAAACATTTATTCTGACATTAACCTCTGGGAACTCTAAAATTAGTCTCTGGGAAAAATATTTTTTAAAAATAAAATCACAGTAGATATTGGGGTTGATTTTATAGACACACACGCATACAAAGAACTACTAAAAGTTCAGAAATTACTAAGGATAAAACTGAAGTTTATCTTATTAGTTTGTTTCAGTGCTTCTTTATCTTTATACTAGTCCATCAACTGGCTGATATTCAGAGTGTTTCAGCTGCTGGCCAGCTGTCTCTTCTGCCAATATCAGAGTAGGCTCTTTGTCTGGTCAGTAGGGGATAGTTAAGGATTGGAACCCTATCACAGGGGGCAAAAATGAATGCCAGACAGGCAGACTTTCCCAGTCTGATTATTAAGGGCAGAAAGTTCCTCAGCCTTATGATACCTGAGCTCTCTATTCAGTACAACACCTCAGCAGGCACAACTTCTGTCATGCCTTCTGTAAAGTGAATGCTTATTTATTTTAGTAACCTCTCATTAAAAGGCAATTTTTGCTGCTTCTTACCCCGGAATCCTCAGTAGCACTGAAATGCTTACATTGTTGTGCATTGCATACCACAGCTTGAGCTGTTTGGATGGTTTTCATTTCCTTATATTGCACAAATAAATTCAACACTACATGTTTTTGTGAAGGTAAGTGGCTGAAAAGACTGTTAACACTGCACAGGAATTAAAATAGAAAAGAAGGGATTAGTTACAGCCCTTTCCTAAGGGAAAGAGCAGATAAAATCAAGGTAGCTCTATTTTGTTTCCTCCACCAGCTTTTCATTGGGCAAACCCCACTATGAATGGGGAGCTAAACTTCTAAGAGTAGTTAAATGAAGAAAAAAAAGGAAATAAATCTATTATCTCATAATTTGGTAATAATTGAGGGATTATGCATTCTATAGGGTCTTTATTCTCTGTTGAGTAGGTGATGCCTAATTCTAGTGTTTTCATAAAATTAGAGGTGTGAGATACAAGAAAAACTTGTTAATATTCTAATCAAATTCTCTGTTCTCAATTTCTTCTATATTCTATAATTATTCTACCTCCTGATTTGTCTTTGTAATCTACAATGTTATCTTAACACTGATCCTATCTGGGATTGCCCCAGACTCCATTTCTGTGCCTATCGTACATCACACTGATATTTTAACTCTGGGCTCTAGGAACCCCAGTGGGAGGGCTTTTCTTCTTTGGATTGATAGCCTCAGACTAACTCTGCTTATGCTTAGTGTGCTGAAAAGCTTTCCTTGGACAGGTTTGTTGTTGTTTTTTTTCATCAAAATCATAGTATTTCCAGACCTTAGCTCAAATTTCCTTTTGCATATTGTCTCACTGTTTAAGTTGCAGTCCTGTTAGACTAATAAACAGCTCATTTTCCTCACAACCCTCAGTCTTCTTATTCAGCAACTGCTTCTTGTACTCTTCCACTATGACATTGATAGTGTATTTACTTTGTTATTTAGCCTTTACTCCCTTTTTATCAAAGTATTTCTTTTTATCAAAGTATTTCTACTTAAAATAATGCTTGAAATAAATCCTACAAAAATTGCTTAAAAAATTATGACTTTAGGTATACATTGCAACACTTTTTAGACCTTTGTCCTAAATGCAATATCTATCACTGTCTGTGGTTTGTACTGTAGCTTTATTGCCAACTGCTCACAGGTGACAAGAAGTCAAGCAAATTCATGTTAGATAAAACTACAGACATAATTAGATTGTTTAGGTACCAAAATCCAGAGACGGTCCATGGAAATAAAAGATATCTTCAAAATGTTATTTACTGCATTTTTTTTTTTGTAATTTCATTTCACTGCATGCTTGCTACCTCAATTAGTATTTCTGATGATAGTTTTGTTCTGCCCTTTTTTTTATGAATGGTATAAGTTCCAGTCTTTGTAGACATTTTTTTCCTGATCATTTGTATGAGAGAAATTTTAGATGTCTTATTATTGTTACACTCCATTGAAAAATAGAAGACCTTATTAATTTTTCTAGTTTTATTTGAATATATCTGTCCCTGGCTCCTCACCTCCCTACCCCACAATAAGAACAGTTAAAACTTGTGATTCTTTAAAATTCTGACTAGCTCAAATTATGTGAGTTGCGATTAAAGATGATGTTTCAGGAGGGATTTTCTACTATGTATTTTGATACATTTTATTCTGCGTTCCCCTTTAAATTAGTCATGTTTTCATTTTGAGGCCTGTTTTCCTTGCCTGGGCTGCGCCAAGTGATCACTCTAACAGTGAGAGTGTAAGGCCCTGTATAATTTCCAGCTGTTGTTAACATTTGCAAACATTGGAACCACTCCTATGAGGTGTTAAGTGATCTTTCTGTCCATTGGTTGAGTAAAATTTGCACTGCAGAGCCAGGTGCCAACCTGTGTTTCAGGCTTTGCAGAATTTTTCTCTTATTCATAACTATGTATTTTAGCTTTCAGGGGATATATTGTTCGTAAAAACTACACAAGATTGAAAAACAACACTGACTGCATAGCAGATCCTCAGCTTATGAGCAGCTGCTCTACTTTTGATTTTGACTGTGAAGAGCACTGGTGAGTTGAATCTTTTGCTGTCTATTATTCAACAGAAGTAATTTTCCACACAATAAGATCTGAAAGGAGCAGGTGCATCATCAGGATTCAGCCAGCTCTTAGGGAATCTGCCCTGTTCTGAGACTGAGCACCAGCCCTTCCACCAGCTTAGTCATCAAAATATTCTCCCAGTTAGCAGAGTTAGAGTTGCTTGTGGTGCTGTTAGCCCTGGGTTGCTCTCCTGATTCTGCACACTTCTTGGAAGAATGCAGAATACCTTAGACTGTGGACAGGACTGCAAGTGTTCAGTGTTTCAGAATTGACTGTCATGTGTTCTATTAAATTCTCAAGAGTAGAAAGTTACCCTTTTGTGTCCGTAAAGCTCCTTGCAAACCAGCAATGAGAGGGAAGAGTTGTAAAAAGCAGATGGACAAGTCACTGACAGAAAGCCTAGGAATACTGTAAACTGTAATAGTGGTGTCCTCCTTTTTGTAGAGCATGGGTATTTTAACCTTCCTTATCAGTGATATCATTCCAGACAAATGTTCCCCTGACACTTCCTTGGGTGTGAGAGGCAAGAGGAATCTGTTACATCTTTAACTGTTATCAAACTCTGTTTCTCCAGCAGTGTTGTAGGAGAGGAGACTGCTTTTCCTGGTTTAACCCCTTCAATTAGCACGTTTCAGTCACTAAGTTATGAGATCTCTCTTGCTGTGGCATGGGCATGAGGACATCTCAGTGCTTCTTCCAGTTCTTTTTTCAGTTATTTTATATGCTTCCTATATACCACATAAATGCAGGTTCTGTTACAACTCTTAAGAGCTCTGAGGAAATGAGTGACTTGGTTGACTGTAACTAGATTGTTAGTCCATTAAGAGTGTATTTTTTAAAAAATAACTGTGAACTTCTCCAAAATGGTATTTCTTTCCCTGTGTATTCTCATTATATTGTGTTAATTTCCATGCTAACTTTGGTTGGTTTAGATTAATATCTGCCTCATGCTCTGGTGCATTATCACAGGATTTTGTTCCGGTGTAACCACCTGCATTCTTTTAGGTTAATAGCGTTCCAGAATCTCTCCCTTCCAGTATGCTGTTTTCATCAAGAAAAAAGGTTCAGTCCATTGGATGAGGATGAAATAAATAAATTATTTCGGTAATGATTTTTACGGAAAAGAATGAGCCCACTGCAATTTACCATCATAGTTCTAACTTTACATTGCTTCACTCCTCACTGGGGCAAGGAGTTTCCTAATTTATGATTCCCTTCATGTGCATGCAGCTCCTTCTGTCTCTTAAGTACTTAAGGGGTGCGTATCTTGTGATCTCTTTAGAACTACTCATGATCATGTGGTTATTTGTTCTCCAGTCTGTACTGATAGTTAAAAGCAAGAGCTGTCTATTGTCATTTTTCTGTGGCATCCCAACTTATAATTATTTGCAATGTAAGTAGATTTTTTCTTTTTACTGATCTAGAGCTTTCACCTGGACTTGTTTGGAGGCACAAAGCCTCTTTAAACCTTTTCCTTCATCTGTTTTATGAGTAGTTAGCCAGGAATTATTTTCTTCCCTTTTTACATTAGACTGGAATTCCTTGTTGCTCTCCAAACAAATGTATTTTTCTGGATGATGTACAACTTGCTTAATTGTACATCCCTTGAGGCTCACAAAGATTTTATGGTTCACTAATCATTGAGGCAAATTTGGGCTCTATGAAGCACAAATATACAGACTTTTCAGCATATTCAGCCACTGAAGTTACATTGAAATCAATGTCAAAATGCCTTTAGATATCTTGCCTGAAGATGCCCATGTAAAATACATTAGCCATTTGGGTCTTGCACCCAGTTCTGATTGCTGTGCACAATCAGACAGATAAATAAATTCATGCCTTCTTTTGCCTGGAGTTGCTAAACTGCCATTACTGCTGGCTGTTTTTAAGTTTAACCCCAACAAATTTTGCAGATTAGTTGGCTAATCCTTTAAATTTCTCATCAGTGGCTTCTGGTTCCAGTGATTTCAGTGAGAGATGAAAATGTTCAGCATTTCACAGGTGATGTTCAGAATCTTAGGACTAAATCAAATAACTTCCCATAAATCAAACCTCAGTTCTACATGTAGCTGTTACTGTGCTGTTGTGTTTTAAGTATATGGCTGTCCGGTCACACAGGAAACTTGCAGGAAACGAGGAGGCTGCTGAATAATAGTGCAGATATTTAACACAGTAGTTGGCAATTTGTCCCTGGAGAAGACAGCCTCACTGTGGCTTTACATACAATGGAACTAAAGTAGAGAATAAGAAAATATTATTTTCTCTCAATTTCATTACTTTTAATTTATTTTATTTTTATTTCTTCTTTTTTTTTTTTTTTTCCTAACTGGTAATTTTGGTAAATGAAAAATGAGCCTTAAGATATCTCGGGATCAGAAAGCAAGGTCATATACAGTTCCATTGTAGTGCCCAGGCATATAACCATACATTTAAATGTATGACAACCTGCTGCTTTTTTCAAAGATCTGTGTAAAAAAAAAAAGAAGTTACAGTATTATTTATAAAGCACTCAGATTTACTAAGTAATGAATTCTAAAGCATTCAGAAGAAACAGGCACTTCAAAAAAAATTTATTTCCTTTGAGAAAATTTAATCTCTACACCTAATTCATGGTCTTCATTCAGTGAATGCAGGACATAAGCAAACTCAAGTTAATAAATGATGTAGGATGCTAATTAAATGCACACATTTGTTCATTTAACATTGCATATTAAATGTTTCCTGTATTTATATGCTTCACTTGAAAACTAGTATTAACTATTTTCAATTGCAGAAATCTTTCCTATGTATGTACGAAGCTATTGTCACAAGGAACTAAAGACATACTGAGAATTGGCAAATACCCTGATAGGAATAGAAATAGGTATAGGAAAAGAATGTAAATGTTAACAGGGAAGTGGCTTTGACTCATTGAAAAGATGTTTTTCCATTCAGTTCCACATAGCTGTGGAATTGCCTGTGACTCCTTCTACCAAAAAAAAAAAGAACATGGGGTTAATTGTACACCTGGGAAACAAACAGAAAATCTGAATTCTCCCTCAAAACCCAGTCTGTGTATGTGACACTTGCCAAGTGGTTTTTTGACATCATCAACCACTGAGAGGAACCTACAGGCCTGTGTGGTGTGAATCCCAGTCAAACCCTTTCCCGAAGCAGCTCATTTGAAACTTTAAAAGAGCAGGATTGTTTTAAAGAGCCACACATGATCAAGACTAAATTCAAGTGCAGAAAGTGAAAACTTTTCAGAGCCCTGCTTACAACCCTGCTGAATAGCATATTAACCCTTCTGCAGAGATGGCAGCAGAGAAGGGAGGAGTCTGACAGGGTTTCCCCTCTGATGAAGCCAGCACAGACACCAGCCTTGCCTCGTGTCTGCCTCCATTTTACAATTAGTCATTGCATGAAATCAAAGATGTTGCATTTTGCAAGGGCATAGCTACAATTTCAAGTTACTAGCTAATTAGGAATAATCTGTGGAGAAGGGAGAAGTAATTTTCTAAGACATCCTATGATTTTTAACTTGTTAGAGTGACAGATATCTAGTGGATGTATTTTTCATAAATGTTCTTGTTCTTAGCAGGATAATCTACAGTTCAGTGACTAAAGACCTTAATCTATACTACATTGTTCATGTTCTGGTTCAGACAGAGCTGTCATCCTCAAATATCTTTAAATCCCTTTAGAATCTTGTCAAAATATCTGTAACCTGCATGTTCCACCATCTTCTTATCCATTTCCCTCTCAAATGAAAATTGTGTTAAATAATACTGATCTGATACTTACCCTGGAAAATACTTCCTGTATTGTTCTTTTTCTCCCCCTCTATCTCACTGAACTGTAGCTTACTGACTGCTAAACATCACAGTATAAGTTAGTTACATGTACATGATCAGTGGCTTTATATGTAGTACTGCAGAAAACATTCTTCCACAGTGACTTCGTTACACATCAGTCATGTTTGTAACTATAACTGTGTGTCAGTGAGTATCCTTTGCTCCATTGTTTCTTTGTGGAGCTCTGTGTGATAAAGATGCATGTTAGAAGATAACTGACATCAACAGCAATTTACACTCTTGAGTTGAATTTACTGTAATTTTTCTCCTTACATCTTTCCCTTTTTAGCTAGTTAGTATCATGTTCATGCTTTGGTCAGCATAGCTTCTCAGAAACTATTCAGTTTAGTAAAACTCTTGACACTCATGTAAGACTTGGCTAATCAAGACTGAATAATAAAGTCTGAAAAAACTACACAGGCATACTAGCTTATGTTATAGACAATGATTATTAGAGTTTCTCTGTTCTACAGGAAGTATGATTCTGAAAGTCAAGTCCCAGAAATGGGTCTATTTCTCATCAGTAATGGCTTCACTGAGGGAGCAGAACCTGATTACTAAATATGTATCAGTACTGAGTAATGGTTACAGGGGTTTAAAATGGCAGGATTAAAATTAGAAACAGAGGTACGTGGACTGTAATGAACCACAAAATGAGTGCCAAGTCAGTAATGTCCCCCAGCTTTACATTGGATGTTAGCAATGAGGATACATACTACCTCACATGTGCATCATTTTCTCATCGCTGTCAAGACCTCAGTGTACTATATTAGACACTGTACTTGAAGAAAATGAACAAGTCCCTCAGCAGCAGGAATATTCACATCTCTGTAAACCATGATTAGGGGAGATCTCTAATGAAGATGGAAAACTGAGGGTACATGTGATATCATTTCTCCAATCATGGAAGGCTGATGCAAAGAGGAAAGGAACAAACTCTTCTCCACTGAGAATGAGGCGAGAAGTAATGGTCTTGGCTTGCAGCAGACAAGTTATGTTTGATGTGAAGAAGTGCTCACAGATGGTAAGCTGAGTTAAGCCCTGTGTAGGTTACCTTGGGAAGTTTTGACATCTCCATCACAGTACGTTTTTCTGAGCTTAGACAAACTTGACAAAAAATAAAAAAGATTGTGTAGCTGTTTTTTCTCTGGAAATGGGGATGGCTTAGCTGATTAGCCAAGGTTCTTTTTGTAATTTATAGATAGAGAGTGACTTCTTGAAAGGTAACATCTCTGTGCCAATGGCTTTGGCACTGCAAGTCAGCCACTTCTATAGCATCTTAGTGCCAGCAGCCAGTGTTGCATCAGTGTAGGGAGTAAGTATAAAAACTGTTCTTAGCTTGCAATAATGTTATTGTTGTACCTGAAAAAGGAACGATGTTCATTTCTGAATGTTCTGCAACAGCTGGAAGGTTCATTGAAATAGCATGCAGTGTGGATTCACCTACATGGACACTGGTGGGCTAGCACATAAACATAATATACTGTGTATCACTGAGATTTTCTAGTCTAATAAACAGGATTTCAATCACACAAGTGCAGATCAGTTCAGAAACTGGTTTAATGGGAATTGAACTATTCCCTACAAAACCTCTTCTATCTTCTGCTGTGCTTTCTTTGACTTGATCTACAGTTTGCTTCTCACTAACGTGACGTTCAGTCAGTAACAAAACCTTCCTTGGATTCTTTTGATTAAAAGGAAAAGAAAAAAAAACAAACAAAACAAAACTGTGTTAGTGTGCTTATATCTGACATGGATAGCTACTTGAAAGGGTTACATTTCTGCATTTTAAACCTTTTTTTTTTTTTCAGAACCTTCAGATGAATGTCATCAGGTCCTGGTGATTTACCGCTTACACTTTTCTCACAATTCTCCATAATTTTCTCCTTGGATAGATTCAGTTTAATTCAAGATCACACTGTTATTTCTTGTATAAGTCAACTTTTGAATATGAATTTTCATTTCTTTCCACAGTAAAATCTGGTATAAAGACATTCTGCTTTCCTTTAATTGCTTCAGTTTCCTATTTGCAATCATAGGAAACATTAAGGTTCTTATTGCTTCTGATGGAAACAGGAGGTCTGCAATTCCTGTTGCATACAATGAAACACATTGGGCCTGATTCTTCTCTTATCTGAACTTCTAATTACAGTTCATAAATTCAAATAGTTAGCCATGATTATAAAGGTGTAAATGGAAATTTGGGCACAATTTTTCATTGGTTGTTGGCTTTTTTTTCCCCCTCTTCCCTTTGGAATTTTTCACATACCCATGCTGGAATGATTAAATTTGTTCTGTTCACGAATATATTATTTCTGCAAAATAAGCTATATTCTTTCAAGTGGAATATCTAGGAATATTTCTAGCATTTTTAAAAGCATTTAAGTGATGAAAGTCTTAATTCCATGACTTACATTCATAATAGCCAGAATAACTCAAAAACTAGCTATTTTTTCTCCAGAGTAAATTAGTCTGCATTACTAGTTTTTTGCTGCTGTGGTTTGACTGCTTTCAGTGCTAAGGATGGTGTGGCTATACACTATACAGATGGGTAGACAGACCCCAAGAATCAATGTTTCTCTTCTTGTCAACGTTTCTTGCTAATTGCATGCTTTATAGACAGTCCATATGTGAAGACTGAGGTATATTATAGCTCAGTAGTTGAACATTCAGCAGCAAATTGTATTCTCTGACTGAAACCAGACACATGAATGTGGATCTCTTGTATCCTTCCAGGTAAGTATTCTGAATGGATCTCATCTGCTTTCCTGCATATGTGAAAAATAAAAATTTCTGGAAATCATAGGACAAGTACTTTCTTCAAAGATACCTGAAAATACCCTGCACCTCAAAATCACCCTCAGATGCCATGTTTGAGAGTGTTAGCTGTCATCACTGATTGGCTCACATCAACTAGCTACTGCTGAGCTGCCCTCCTGTTGCTATTGCATTTCTCATATTACATGCTAGACAAATTTTAAGAATAGCTCAGAGACTGATTTCAAGGTTCTCAGCATCTACAGTTGATGTTTTGTTTTCAGCAGTGTTTCCTGCCAGTCTAACATTGTGTTGGGTTGACCTTGGCTGGCTGCCAGGTGCCCACCATGTCGCTCTGTCACATCCCTTCCTCAACAGGACAGGAGGAGAAAAATACAGGGGAGAAGAGGAAAAGAGAGAGGGAAGAAAAGAAAAGGAAAAAAAAAAAAAAAAAAAAAAAAAGACTTGTGAGTAAAAGCTAGTAAACATGAAGTACATACTTATATCAGCAACAGTACATTCTGTGGAAGGATGGAGTATCTTGCACCAAGTACAACCCAATTTAGGATTGTTCTAGTCTGAAACATGTCATCAGCTGACATCCTGACAGAGAGTCAGGGCTTCAGAGTTCCAGAGGCTGATTCTTCTAGCTCAGGCTGTACAGAAGGCAAGTTGCTGAACTTTTCCTTTGTGCATTTTTAAGAAAATATGGTCCAGTTTTAGTAAGTGACCCATTTTTTAGGGAAAAAAAAAAAACCAGACAATATTCTAGCTCTGGAAAAGTTAAAATACTGGCAAAGCCATATTAAATTCTAGATTAATTTTTTTTATAGAAGGTAGAGTTTAGTTCAAGCTACAGATTTAGATACAGATCCAAATCACCCCAAAATCTGAATAATTAAATTTAGATGATGATTCAGTCTGTAGGCCATTTGCAGTGTGCTGATCCAACAGCAGATTTTGATTTTTACATCCACCACAGTGGAATTTGAGGATTATTCATGATTTTTAGCTCATATTTGGTTTATTTTCTGCACTATTGGCGGGTGGAGGAATGACTCATCTCAACAAATATTTAGTCATTTTGTGGACAAGTGGAACCTATCTAACTAATCCCACTAAGTAAATGATATAAATAATATAAAATAAAAATAATATATATACAGGATAAATAGCAATAAAGAACTTTACAGATAATATGGTACATGCACAAATGCAATGTCAAATACTAATGTAATGTGAAATATCCTAGGCATATTTTATACTTTCCTGTACAAGAAGTGTGCCAGGACAAAATGTTTCCTCACTCTGAGATAGCTTATGGACAACCTTGATGCCCTCAGTGTTGTGATTAATTTGAAACAATTTAAGTCAATGCTCTTCAGCTGGGGTAACACATTCAGACAATCTTCATTAACCTAAGAGCCTAAACCTTATTGCAAATAAGGCTTGAAATATTTCAGTAGCTTCTGTGGATGTCACAGAATAAATGCACTAATACACATGCATGATGATATACAGCTATCAAATTCAATGTTTCAAGTCCTTCAGCAGTGTTACTTTATTCTGAAGTATTTTTGAAGGGTACATTTTAAAAGTGCATTTTGAAAGGTAAAATGCACATATGGGCAGACATTTTTTAAAATCCAGCATGCTGTTTTATTGTTACATGAGTAATTTATAACTAGTGTAGCTGTCTGAGACATAAGTATTGACAAAAAATGAAATTTGAAATAGCATACATTGCATTTTTTTAATCTATAAAGCAGTTTTTGTCCTTTACATGCTCCCCTCCCCCCTGTGACTGAAAAGGATGAAATGTATTCAGTCATAACTGTAAAAATGAAAGAGCTACTTAATAACGTATAAAACTTTTCACCATCTATGAAAAAGCTATGATATATAGATTAAAAAAAAAAAATCTATGAGTGACTGAAGCGTAGCTTTCAGATGTTTTCATTTATAAGTAGAAATAAAACTGCCATTAATTGTATTTTCAGAAAGGTTGTGAGGGGGTTGGAGAGTAATGATGCTGTGACTGAGGCATGTTTTGACAATCAGAAAATCTTGCTTTAAATCTCAAATTTAGGAACATGACCATATCAAATAATATCTATGAACCTCAGGTTTTAATGCATCAAAAGAAATTGGTAGTAGTTTTTTGGGAGGTTTTTTGGTTTTGGGTTGTTTTGGTTTTTTTTTTTGCATAACTAAATGTTCTGGAGCAAGGTCTGTCTTGGTGAACTTTACTGTTGAAGAGCTCCATTGACTTCAAAGGCCTGCCAACAAAGATCAGGGCATGCACAAAGTTTTTATGATACTTTAATTAGCATTAATGAGAGCAGGAGTTAGCCTCTATTATTTTTATAGTGACATAATGTGATGGTAAAATCATAACAGATACAGACAAAGAATCTGAAAACTCTTTACTTTTTGCTCTATGCTTAACCCAAATGACTAAGAGAACACAAAGCCATGTGCTTCATTTCTTCCTCATTTGTCAAATTTTGAGTGGCTAGGCTTGAATTCTGTGAAAACAACTTTTCACAGCCCTGGAAAAAATTGTTCAATGTAAAATCTTGTCAAATTAGTTTTAATACATGACTTCAGTTTCATAGTATTCTCATAAACTCATTTTACACATATGCACTTATCCACAAATTTTTAATGACAAATTCATTGCTCATAGTCTGTTACTGTGTTTAATAACATGCACTTCCTTATAAGAGGAAATGGGACTGGTCTGTGTTTTCTCTGAATTGATTGTATGTGCATATTTAGAAATTGGGGGAGGGGAAAAAGGGAAAATCTACACAAAAAAAATGTGTGTGCCAGTAAACCTTTTATAAGAATAAAGAAATCACAATATTTAAACTATATATATTTTATTTTTCTTTGCTTTTAGGCAGCAAACCAGTAAGCAGTCTTCTCCTGAGGTGCCTCATTTTCTTGACAAACAAACAAAAAAGGTACTACTAAGTTTATGTTCTAAAATAGCATCACGTTGTAACTTCAATTCCTGTGTCCACAATTCTGCAGTGTATTCATGGCTGCTTGGCTGCTTGGCATAGCCATCTGAACATGAAACCGTTAGTGATGTTTTGAAGTCTTTGAGACAAAAGCCTGCTTGCTAAGAACTTTAGTTCTGTAGAAAGACAGGGAGGTACAGTGAATAAGAGAATCAAAAGGCTGGAAATTTGCTGCTGAGAATAAATGCTAGCTGCTCCCTGAGGTGATTTGTCTGTGCACTTCACTTTCTACAGATGTTAGAGACTCTTTTTTAGTAAGGACCTGAGGTTCTTTGGTAGCACTTTGATATCCTGCTCGAATTCAATATGTGAAATGGAGGAGTCGCTCTGTGACTTGGAGCACAGCATAGTCTTTGAAGTCTGATCCAATTTTTGCTGCTTACCATTTGATGTTGAAAGGATGAAATGGAGAAAATGTACAGTTTTTGCCAGTAACTCTGCTGAGCATATGTAAGATTAAAAAAACAAAATCCCTTGGATGATGTACTTAGAAATGTTAAGCAGATTAATACCTTCCTATAGCTTTTTTCTAAAGACACAAATTAACTATGAGAGGAAATCAGCATACAGTGCATGCTATGATTTAAGTGCATGAGGAAAGGGGATAAATAAGTTAAATGGAAGAAGTAAACAAATGTTTGTGGCATGGGTGCTAAGTCAGTGTTGCTGAAAGCCAAAAGAGTCTTGCGTAACTTAAATCTAGCATTAGACATTTCAGAGTTGTAGAAAATAAAAAGTTGCTCTCTGTAAGATCACAGTTATAAGTTATCATGGCAGAGTGGAATCAGTACATTTCTTATGTGCCTAAACCAGCATTCTGTATTCCAGAAGGATTTGGATGAGATTTCTGCTTCTCCAGTTATTCAAAAACATTCGTTTGAAATGAATCATTCACAATCAATTAGCCAATCCCAGTCAGTTGCAGACCATCAGTTGTCAAGTCCCTTGAGATCCCATAAAAAAGGAGGTAAGAAATATAGTAAAGTAACAGAGATCTTTCGTTTACTATTTATAAGCTACATGTTGTCAGCATGTAACTTGCTTTATATATTGATGAAGTCTTTTAACAATCCCTTGGAAGGCAGGAAACATAAAGGAGCAAACTTTCTTCTACATATTTTCAACTTAGAAAGATAAGAAAACCCTTAAATACCTGCATTAGAGAGGCAGAGGTATACAAATTTTTAAAATACAATTTCTACTAAAAATCTAGCTAATAACCTTGAAATACCCTTTCAATGAAATCAAATTGACTTTCAAGAGCTTCAGTTTTCCTTTGCCTTCCAGCCCCAAAAGTAGAAGACAGTAATGAAATCTCTTATGTTTGGCAGAGTGAAAGGCAACATTTGTTCACACACACAAAGATTCAGTCAGCAACGCAGGAAAGCCTGCAGTAATTCTACAGTATATGTGATGTGCGGTTTTATTTTATTTGCTGATATGTTATTTTTGCCATGGTCAGTGACAGTTTAAAAACTCGAAGTAAAACTTGATGACATTTTTTGAGTTTTAACTGCTTTATGCCTGAATCTTCTAGGAAATCATTGCCTATCAGAATGTTTTTCTGTTATTGTAGGCATTGTGTCCTTGCATATCTGTGAATACAGACTTTAATACTGGATCATGGAACACTTTCCACAGTTTACAGAGAAGTAGGTTGATAATGTGGTCTTTGTAACTAGAGATCACAAATATAAATGATAATACTTTAATTGCCAGCTTGTTACTGAAAATCAGGTGTTTATCATTTTGTGCCATACATTAAAATTTCTGTTTTATCTATTTAATGAGGCATCTTTCATCTTCTAAGTCTGCAAATATTTATTTGAATACTTGATCCCTGATCCTTCCATTTATGTGCTTAAATTTTACAGAGTTCAGTTGATTTACAATGTAAAGGTAAGAAAATAAGTATTTAGAGGGAGGTCCTTCTGTTACAGGAAACAATGCAAATTCTGTTGTGTTGGTCTTCTAGGCATAAAGTGCTGTCCATGCTGAAACTAGAACTGTATGTAAAAACAGCAGATTGAGAAATCCATTATTCTCTCTTCAATCATTTCTGTCCATATGGGTTTTGAATGCATAGTGTGGGGCTGCAGGGGATGTGTGCATTACTATCTTAAATTATTACATGTTAAACAATAAACCTGTCAAACAGAAATATCTTCATTACAGAAAATCCTCTTGAGGAAAGCAGTCAGGGTCTGAATCTGTCATCCTTACTCTCACTGGATATTGTATGTTACCCTGTAACTAGTCTACTTGAAATTAAAGACATTGTGTCTGAGGTAAAACAATCAGACAGAATAAAACTGTCAGAATTACACCCTTAGCAAGCATGTGATTCAGAGCAATTACCCAGTAATTTAGAGACACAAAAAATGTGAAGGCCACAAAAATGATCAGAGGGACAGAACACCTTTCCTGTGAGGAAAGGCTGAGAGAGTTGGGGCTGTTCAGCCTGGAGAAGAGAAGGCTCCAGGGAGACCTTACTATGGCCATTCAGTACTTAAAAGAGGTCTGTAAGAAAAATGGGTCAGTCTGTTTAGCAGGGCCAGTTGCAACAGGACAAGAGGTAATGGTGTTAAACTAAAGGAGGGCAGTTTTAGACTAGATATAAGGAAGACAATTTTACAAGGAGCATGGTGAAACACTGGAATGGGTTGCCCAAAGAGGTGGTAGATGCCCCACCCCTGGAAACATTCAAGGTCAGGTTGGATGGGGCTCTGGCATTCTGTGATCCTATGATAGAAGAACAGAATTTGAAGAAGAGTTAAATGAAACATTGATATTAACTGTTTAAGAAACATGTATATGTAAATGAAAAATGAAAGAATTTCCTAGTTAAGCATGATATTCAGGTAGACAGTCATATAGATCACACTTCATTGAGCAACTGTTAAGGAAGAAAACCTGTAAGAATAGTAACTTCCTTGGGTGCTTTTAAAAGCATGTCTTGCATTCAGAAAGTCAGATGATTTCTCACAGTGCTCAATATATATTCAATCTGATTGTGTGAAGTATACTTTTAAGAAGAAAATACTGTTAGACCTATTGTGAAAATCAAGCGAAATAGCAAATATCTTTTTGTCATAAGAACATATATATGATAGATATGTGTTTTATAATGTTATTTATGCAAAAGAGCTGTCCATTAGGTGATCCAAACAATGCAAAGGCTTTCTCATAGTGAGACATTATTCTGCAATGTTAATTGATCTTGAATTCTCTTTAAGTTACATCACAGGCAGAACTAGTCTGTCAGCTTGGTGGTCCACTGCCAGTGGACCCACTAGTGTGTGGACCTGCAACTTGTCTCTGACCCAGTTATGAAGCAGTGTTGATGTTTGCTGAAGGAGTCTGTATCCAGGCTTAAGCATAACAGGAAGGACAGGCTACTTATTTGTCTTGAGGCCTAGGTAGGTGAAGTTCTAGTACAGCCAAGGGGGAACAGAACACAAAAGGGAAACAATGGTTGGTATGAGTTTACATACTTTTGTATTAATCAAGCAGACTATATACTCATGTCTTTTTATCCAGTTGTCCAATAGCCCAGAATGGCCATTCTCAGTAGTAGATTGGCAAAGAAAAATAGACCAGGAAATTACCACAAAGATCTTGCAAAGACTGTACACTGTAATTAATGCAGAAACTAAAGCCTCTCTTTCACTTCAAAAGCATTCATGCTGTGTCATGGAAAAACTGGTCACTATGGCCAAGCTGCATGCAAGTTAAGTGCATGCATGTGCTGCAGTTGCATAGAGTCACAGGGGTTGGTCTGTACTGCTCAGCTGTTCCCCTGGGTTCTGCCAGAGTGGTGGGGCACGTATAGTAGCAGAGCCAAAGGTTCCTTCCAGTGCTGCCACTGTGACATGCTGCCTGGGCAGAGAGAAGAGTCCAGTCAATAGTGACACAAGCCAGAAGTTAATTATTCTAGTCACAATAAAGTAGTGCTGAAGGAATCAAAATATAATCTCCGGAAGCCAAGTACTGGTCTTCCCTTAGAAGAGATAGTGAGAACATTTGAAATTATTAATGAAAAGTGAGAGCATCATCAGGAATTGACCAATGTAAGTTTGCCTCAAAAGTAAATATGGCAGATTTTCTGAGCTGCAAAGGAAATATATTTGTAAAAGGAAAGCTGGTAGTATCTCTGCAATGACTGGAGGATGCCATAATTCCTAATGCTAACAGAGACATGTTGAACAAGTGTGAAAATGTGTGAAGAGTCTCTGGCCATGAACCTTGTCTTGGAGAGCAGTATATGTCTGCTGTTATTCAGTTTATGCCTTGCACCTCCCACTATTGCCTGCAATGCTGAAATCTTGTGAAGGATAGAGAAATTTGTCAGGGATCTGAGAGATCTGGAATTACACAATCTGCAGTGTCTGTAGCCACAGTTTGAGGTAGTGAAATTCTCACTATAGTTGTAAAAATCAATAGGCTGTTTACAGTATAGCCTTTGATTTTAGATTTCTTAATCTTTTGTATTCTCAAAACTAGTGGAAATTAAGGCCTGGCATGTTTCAAGATGGACTCCCCTTAGTCAGTGACCCATTTTGAATTTTTCTTTGTAATATATTTTTCTTTTTATGTTGCTCATTTTTATCTTCCATTCTGGTAAACCAATCATAAAAATGTGATTTGGTGCTGGGCTGAGTTTGGAGAAATGTGTGAAGGTAATCACTGTTTTTCACACTGATGCAGGGGAAGCAGATAATGAAATGTGTGAAGCTATTGTTTGATGGGGAGGAAAATGGCTGCCCTCCTCAGATGATATTGTGGACAAGTTTCAGTAAGGGTATTGTGGGCATTGGAGACATTATTCTCAAAAAGCTACTCTGTGGTTGTCAGATGATATTTACAGATTCATCATCATAAAAAGGAATTTTAAAATAATGATAACTTCATTAGTTTTTAGGGCTTCATTAGTTTTTAGGGTTTAACTCCACTTTTAAAGAAGTGAGCAGGACCATAATTGTGTTAAAACATAGAAACCGCAGAGAATATACTTAGGGAGATTGGCCTTTACTCCAGAGTAGAGGTTTTTTTTGAGTCAGACTTTCTTATGAAAATACTCTTAAGCTGCTTCAGTCTCTCATCACTTAGAGTACAATCTTGATTTAATGTCTTGCACTTGCAAGGGAAAGATGCTTAAGTGTAAGGAACCATCTTACTCTGCATAGTAGTTCAACATGGTAGGATAATTTTAACTTTGATCTCATTTTATTCCTACTTTTACATTGTTTCAAAAAACATAACAACCACAGCAAAGCAATATTCATTAATAATTTGGAAATGGGGACACTTTTTATTCTTTGATTCACAGAAAGTTAATATCCTAGCATGACTGTAATAGGTATTATAGTAAAGAGCAGGCAGTATCTCACTCAGGATGTGGTGTCAAAATCTGGATGCTTTGTATCCAAAGATGCCACTTCACTTTCTGGAGAGAGGGATCAATGCAAGGCATTCAGCTGTTTCTTTCTGTGTAACTCAGCTTCCTGTTTGATTCCTTAATAGCAAACCTTCCATTCTAAATGAAAAAACTGTTGCTACACAATGTAGCGTGAAATGCTGCATGGACTTTCAGCTAGTTATCATTCACAGATGGGATGATACTGACTCATGGATGCTGTTAATTTCAGAATCCTATCACTCAGAATTTGAAGTGAAAGAATTAGTAATCTATTTAGAATTATTTTCATTTGTTTAATTTCATCATTTTTAAGCCCCCCAGTGAGACTAATTTTACACTGAAGGCATGTAAATCATGAAAAACTTGACTGCAGTCAGTAGAATACTAACAGTGAGCAGAATTTGGTCTTTAGGTCATAAAAAAAAATTACATGAAAAAATCCCTACATATCTGGGATTTAGGATTTTTGGGGGCAGATGATTTGGGTTTGGGTTTTTTTGAGTGGGTCAGGTTTGAGTTGGTCATTCTTTTGCAAATAAAATGCAAATAAAATAGCATGATAATGGGACAGTCTGAATGTTACAGGAAACGCTGAAAAGGCCAAGGTGGTGTTACATAGTATGACCTGATTGTACTGAGCACACTGTACCTGTGTGAGGCCTCTGAGATCTCCACAATAGTCTCCTACTACATACCACACTATAGCAGAGGAATTACTGTTATCCATGTTACAGCTGAAGCCTCAGGCAGAGGTGTTGCTGATGTGGTCTGTTGTATAATAAATTTCCATTGAAAGGATCCTGTTACAGTAGTGGTCTGTGGCTTTTGAGCCACAATTTGACTGGGCATGAGCAGGAGAAAAAGTTGCTTCCCTTGTTTTTCTTTAAAAGAGTATGACTGGATACTGACCTCTTCACATCTGGGATAAATGCTGTGCTTTGGGCTTAGGAAGCAGAAATCATGTTTCTAAATAATTCATTTTACCTTACAAATGTGAAAGTAGAAATCATAGGAAGAAGATAATTTTTAGGATATTTCTTGAGACTTTAAGCTGAAAAAGAAGCTATGTCTCAAAGCAGTCCTTATTTTTTTCTATCATTATAAGAAAGGATCGTCAGAGTTGTGGGGCTGTGTATTTATGCAGATGGATTTCATTGGTGTAAGTAAGCCTATTATTGTGCACTGCACTGCACATTTCAAAGACCCCAGGAGGGACCATCACCTCCTATTCCATGAAAGCCTGAGTTTCTGCTCTCTGGATTTGTGCCAGGTGGGAGCCCATTAGTTTCAAGAGACAACAGGATGAGAAACACAGTACCTCAGTTTCAGTATTTCAGTTCTTCACCATATTGCTCCAGTGCGGATTCAGAAAATCTGAATGTAAGTGAAGTCAGTTGAACTCAGCCTAGTGTAAAGTTCTCAGCTGAGAATTGTACTGATGTTTGTATTCTGAACTGTTTTACCCATAGACACTTTCTGTTAAACCTTTTGCTACTCTGTGAGTAGCAACCTGGCATGATTTGCAGACAGCATTTTCCCAAAGTAACAGTTCCAACAAATCTGAAAAGGAATTGGGCTGTTGTTAAGTTATTCTTTACTGCTCAGTTTCTTAATTGTTTTTTTCTCCTCCAATAGACAAAGACACAAACAGTGACAAGTGATAAATACAAGCTTTGATTTGTTAAACACGTTAGTTCTATGTTTAGCCCTAGGCAGTGAATTTCATTATAGGCTGGTTTACTTCTTGATTGGTTATTGTGATTGTTTCCAATTCAAGAGGATTTGACCTGCAGCCATGACTATTTAGTATCAAAGGTGAGAGATAAGATGCAAGTAAACTGCAGATAAACAGCAAATAAACTTCAGTAAAGTTCTCCAGAAACAGCTCAATACTTGTTCTATATAAAACAAGTCATAGTCAGCTCATAGTGTCTGCATTGCAATAGAGACTGCAGAACTCTCTCATTGAAATATTGAAAAATAGTGAGAAATATGAGCAATCTAATGAAATAGAATAATATGTACATAATAATTCTGTGCCAACCTCCCAGATTTTAATAGGGGTTCAGTTTCGCCTCCTGGACACTAAGTAGATATTATGTATTTTTTGATCCAAGCTGGAGTTCACCTGCCCTTTCTGTCTTCATTTTCTATCCATGACATACAGGTTTGTCTGAGCACTTCTTTTTGCCATTCCTTTGTTGGCAGTTAAGCTTTCTATCATGCAGTACTTCAACATTCTGTTGTTACTGCCAAGTATTAATAGCTGGATTGCAGGTCTTTCTTTCTAGAAGACACTGTATGTTTTCCTGATTATTTACATTTTTACACTTCTTCACAGATACTATGAAGAGAAAAAATGGTGGTAAAAGCAGTAATGTAATTAATTTGTTGGTGACAGAGTGTTACCTGAGGTCTGGGATAGCTCAGAAACTTCTATAACATACTTGTTTCTGAAAAGGTTTTAGATTTCAAAATCTTACATACTTTGCATGTGTTCAGATTTTTTTTCTGTATTCTAGTTTGGGTACTTATTCTAGTGGATTGTGATTAACCGCCACAAATCATATACAGCTTAATAGAAATCCAAACCATATATTTAATTTGAATGGTTGATCAGTGTAAATGAAAAAAAAAAAGTCTCCGACAAGTAAAGGACACAAAAGGACACATACTCAGAACAAAATATTTGCAGCCACTTATGTGATGATCTAGCTATTACAAGTTATTCAGGGATACAGTTTGATAAATAGGTATTCCATTCATGAACTGTCTGTGAAGTATTTGGGTAGAAATAAATTACTTTATATCAGTTATTCATCAGCTCTGCTCATGACAACAATTGTATTCCTTGGCTCTCCATCATTACTTCTCTCTGCTCACTAGAAGTATTTTATATCTCACTTCTCCCATGGATAATCTTAGTTGATTATAACGGTTAAGTTGAATACAGCAATAGCAAATAGTAGCTTGTAGCAGTAATTGTGGGCTTGCAGAGGACATTTCTGTCCCCAGGCAAGGATAGTCTTTCTTGAGGATCTTCCTTGCATATGGAGAGAATTACTGGGAGCCAGCTGTGCTCATGCGTTGGCTGATGTTGGCAACGCACCAGAAGAATAATGCCACACTCCCACCTTCCCTGCTTATAACACCTTTCCCTCAAGGGAAGATAAGAACACCAAAATTACAGGAAGCATTGTTATTGCTGCCAGTGGAAGGAAGAGAAGCTGCTCCTATGTATGCTTAGGCAGGCAACAAGCGTATCTTAGCCACAACACAGTATATATGAAAGAACAGTTTCATGAATACAAATATTTCTTTACCTGAAAATATCTTCTTTCTCTTTAAGATTTGTCCTGCTTTGTATAAATCAGTGTTATATGCAGAAGCGTAAGCAATGAACAGTGTGAGAAGGCAGGAAAAGCGGCTATTTAATTACTAAGTATTACTCTTGCTTGCCATGTTGGTCTGCCCTGGAAGCCAGGCTAAGTCTAACGGGAAGAACACAGAGTTAGCTAACAAGCTGAACAGCATCAGGAATATGGAAGACTTGGTCATCTTTAACATGTCCTTCCTCATCTGGCCCTCTTACATTTTGTTAGGAGTCAAACAGAGACAATACATGTGATTGCCTGGTATTTAGGCTGGGGAGCTATACCAGCTCTTTACCTTTAGCTGCAGCTAGTTGTTTTCTCTCTAGGCTAGGAAGTACATCTTTGGTTCATTGTCAGTGGTTTTGTGAGTGTGGTGATATTCTTTGGACTTCCTCTCACCAGTATGATTATGTTTGCCTCATGCACACACACAAAAGTCACGTTCAGAATAAGGAAAAAAATTACTACATTGTTACAGACTCTTTTTGTAGTACTAGGATTTGCAAACACCAAAAGTGCCCTCCAGCAAAGTGGTGCAATTGTTTTTTCTACATTCTTTTAATGCTGTTCTTTACTGCATATTCTTAGTTACGATAAAGAGCATGACTATCAAATGAATAATAGTAAGCTTGTGGGTTTTAAAAGGCTTATTTGCAAAAAGAAGTTTGCTGCAGCTCTAATAAAAAAAAAATCAAACCTGTGAGCTATTTGCATAGCAGCATATACAAACATAGTTTTGAAGATTCAGAAAAACCAGCTAACCAGCTGCTGTAGTTAAAAAAATAGGTGAAAGGGATATTTGTGTAACAAAAATCTTTGAGTTGTTGATTTGTTTTCAGAGACAAGGGAATATATATGATGTTCAGATCTGCATCCTGTCTCCCCTAACATCCCAAAAGAGCACAAGTGTAAAATTCCAGTTCGAGTTTGTCATAAGACTTAGAGACAAAGTGATATCAATTTCTTTCATCTGTTGTTGTCCATGTGCTTCCAATTAATTTTCCATTCACAAGAAACTGATAAATTTGAAGTAGTACTGCTCTTAATCTCCTCATAAGGTCTGTCCCTTGTAATGCTATTCAGAACAGCTGTGAGCTTGAGTCTATAGTATACAGCAGTTTTCTGTTTGCTCTATCAAGACTCAAACTTTGTGCATTTTGATCATTGATTTAGGGCCCAAGAAGGGTGAATTCCTCAGCTGCATATCAAAAGGAGCTTAACTACTTTAGAAAAATGAAATTTTACATGAGTAGATTAGATAGTTTTATTTGCAGACTGCAGTCCATTTTAAAACATTTCCTAGGAAGAACATAGTCGTCACAGGGAGCCACAGGCAGAGATGTCTCAGAACGTTGCAAATGAAGCAGTATTTTCATTATCACATTTCATCATCCTAAGCAACTTATAGCCTTAATGTTTTTAATTCAAAGATTGGTTACATGGTAGTACCACACAGCAGCACAAGCTAATCATTGATACACATTGAAGAAAATCACTGCTAATTCACAAAACTCCCCCTTCTCTTCCTACCCACAAAATAAACATGCACAATCAGAAAAGCAATAAGTATCAGGCACTCTGCAGCTTAAATTCCATGGCTTGCTTGTAGAACTGCAGTGGTTTATGGGTGACTCGCAAGGTTGAGCAATTGACCTTCAGTTTACTTCCCAAAGAAAAAAATAAGAGTCCTGTAGTTAAAAAAAAGGGAAAGAACCAACCAAACCTTTCCTTGGAGAGGGAGTATATCAGTAGGGCAGAAAGACACTGTTCATGACAGGTGGAACCACACAGAGCTTCACATCTAGAGAATACAGGTGAGAGAAATGGGACAGACAACAGTGAGTAAAAAACAAGCTGGAAGTGAAGTGGAGAATGAATATACTGTAAAAGAAGGAAACCCATGCAGGGAAGCAGGATAGAGAAAGAGGATGAGTTTAAAAAGTGATGAAAAAAAGAATTTATTTTTAATAATGACAGAATGCTTGGCAGCCTTAGCAGTGAAATCTGCTACTGCTTTGTATAGTATTGGTTTTCTCCCATCTAGTTGAAGTTTTTCAGGGAAAGATTTAATTCTTGTTTTAGAGCATGTGAAAGGAGTACATCAGTTTATTGCTAAAGGAGAGGAATGGTAAGTAATACATATCAAACTGTTTCTTTTTCAGTAGTGCCTATATGAATGCATCATTAGTTTGCAACATTTTATATCATTTTTTGCAAGAGTTTTTCGTTATGCTTAGGAAGTGTGTGTCTCTGAAAGGGTGGAGTGTTAATTGGTCCAAAATCTTTGACGATGAAGAACATACCAGATGAAATAGGGGAAATTTTCGTATGTGTAATACAACCTGTTCTTCACTGACACTTTTTTATTTCTTATTTTTGAATTTTGGAGGCTAAAAAAAAAAAAGACAGCAAAGTATGTCCATATATAATGTCACATCAGGAAAAGACACAAGGTAAACTAGAGGACTCCAAATAGCACAGTCAGTTAAGCAATTCAGACAGGTTTAAAACAATATTCCAGAAGTTAATCAAGAGGAAAAAGTGAGGTTACCCCAACTGGACTTCTAGCACTTACAGTCTTACACTCTGTGCTTCACTATCCATCCAGTGCAACCATACAACTATAATGCCCTCTACCTTTTGGAAGTTACATTTGTAAAAATGTTAATGATCTCAACAGGATCTAAATCACTCTTAAACTGCTAGTGCACACTGGGTTAAATTCTGCCATAATTCTGTGGATTATAAGAGAGCATTAAACAGTTTGGTTTTGAGTCAAGTTTTTCAGGCAGTTTTTGGCCTTTCAGAAAAGGATTGAAAAAAATTTTCAGTTTTATTTCCTAACATTAATTTTTATTTCTCTGTTTGCCTCCTCTCCTTATTTAGTGTTGGACCTAAGCAAGAGCTTAACATTTTTTAATATAAGGGTATTTAGACTAATACCTGAATTCATTAACCTATGACTTTCTGTATCTTATCTGCCTTTCCAAACGTACTGAGCTTTTGGCAAGTGTTCTAAGTCAAGCTCTAAGTCAGACTTCACTTCTTGAAGTCCTGTGACTATGCTGGGTCACCTGAAGCAGAATGAGTCTTGCTTTCTGGGCGTGATTCTTTAAAATGAACAGCTTTCAGCTGAATTGATAGTTGCTTTTAAGAACAAGGGTCATATCTATTTGAGTTGGCAGACAATTTAAGATCAGTGTTTTAAGGTCAGCCTTTATCAGTGGGTTATCAAGATCTTTTATCCCTTAATACTGAAAGAGGAAGTGTGTCCCAGATTGGTCTCTGGTTAGAGCCTGTAGCTAATGAAAAAATAACACAAGGAGACTTTGGAAGAAACCATATTTTTGTGTTCTTCCCTATACTCTGTTAAACAATAAAATAAAATTAGTGGCAGATGACATGCACATTCCCTCAGTATTGTCAAATAATTTCTCCAAAGACTTCTCAGCAATAAACCAACATTGGCTGCCTTTGGATTTGTAGTTCCATTTACTTACATTTAACTGTAGTCAGAAAAAGCCAAACTCAGAACATGCTTAAAGGCGTGATTAGAAGGATAAAAATGAGACAAAGAAAGCTTGGAGGGGTTCTCTAACATGGAAATACCAAATTTTTACTGAAAGGTAAAGACATGTGAATTTGGATTGACTGGAGGAACATTGCTACCAGCAAAATAATAAACAAACATTACAAGATGCATTTTTCAGTAGAACTTTGGGTCAGTTTATTCAGAGTTTTGAAGTCATTTCTGGGACAAAAAACAACTACAGTTTCCAGTGCATTCAGTAGCTCCCTATGTGACCATCATTTCCGGGTGAGTGTTTCAAATTTTGCCTTGGAAACCTGTCTACTAAGTTTGATGTTCAAGATGTAGCTGAGTTCTGAAATTGTCACTGGTACATATGACCTGTAGGAGAGCTGAGTCTAAATGTAGAAGAGGTTTTGTCTACCATTTCCTTTGCAAGCTAACTGGAAGACTGCAGGTGCTTGGGTTGGTGCAGGACAAATGCCTCTCACCTCTGAAAAGGTGAAGCAGGTGAAGATGTCCTCACATCTTCAGAGATTTCTCCAGTTCAACATCAATAACTGAAACTCGGGAAAAGGAGAGGATATGAAAGAAGAGAGAGGAGGGTTTCTCTTGAAGGACTGCAGCCTTTTATCCTAGTGGCTTTTGTTCAGGTTTATGCTGCCCTACCTTAGAATTATTCCTGTCCTGGGACGAGTAGGAACAAGGACACAGAGCTGGCTCTGCTTGCAGTGTATGCATGCCTTCTGTGTTAGAGGTGTTCTCTGAAGAGGCCTCAGGGCAACTGTAAATTGGGCCTATTGTGCTCAACTTCATCATGCATCCTCATGCTACACCATGAATAAGCATGGATGGTCTGTAAATCTAAGCCATTGTATCTGAATTACATTTGTTAAACTGATGCTTGGGGGTTTATCCTGGCTTTATTCATACCAACATCAGAACATTGAGAAAGAACAACAAATCAGAAACAAAAAAACGCAAACATTTAAAAATATTGCTCCCACAGATTGGAGCCCCAAGTGTGTTTTGTATAAACAATTTGAATTGTGGCTGGATTTTTTTACCAGATTCTTTCCCCTGAAGGACCTTTTGAAACAAAAACAAACTGAGCAAAACAAGTTTTGGTGGGAAGGGCCTATGCCTGTTTTCTTGTAAGCTGATGACAAAGCTCAGAAGCAGGAAGGCAGCAGTGTGCTGGAATCTGGCGTACATTGTGTTCTGCATGTTCCCAGATGACTTGCCAGGAGTAATCTAGAACTGAAACAAGGCCCTGTTTTTACTAAGACACAGGAAAAGAAGCCATCACTGATCTAAACCAGTTCAGCTGTTTGAAAACAATAGACCTTGTTAATATGATATCCTAATTGTACCTTATTCTCATGTGATGTGTGGCCCATGTTGCTGGGTCAGGAGAGTGAGAGCTTTTGAAAACTGTCCCTTCTCTTGTATGGCCCATGAAAGTAGGCTATGTTCTATCACTGTACCCTCTGTCTGCTTCAGTGTGGGTATGTGACATCTCAGAGAAGGTGAGGAAATGGTTGGTTTCAGCACTTGTATAGTAGGAGAACTGACCAGCCATGAGAGGCTGGAATAAGTTATAGCCCACCCAGCTGTTCAGCATGACTCTGCCATCACACAAAGCCTACAGAGCTCAGCTGGCACTTGCAAAGGTGCTTATGAAGCTGTTTCCCCTGGGATGGTCCAAGATTACTTTCATGTGAATGTGCCAGGGGATTGCAGGGAAGGAGGAAGGAGGTTGAAAAAAATGGACAGTGAGGCACAGTTTTGCTTGTAATAGCTGCTTGACTTTATTTTAATGAGGTCACTTTCATGCAGTGCCCTGATGCAGTTGCTGTAGGTGCTGTATCGTTGAAGAAAGTCTCCTACCTGGAGCAGAGGTGAAAGTGAAGTTGAGTCCCACGGTTGAGTGTTGTGCTTAAGTTTCAGGAAAGGAAACTGGGTAAAAGTGGTACAGATTATTAATGGTATTGCTTGTCAGGCTTTTTATATAGCCTTAAATTTGAAAGCTACTCCTTTATTTCTAAACCTTCACATTTGCATCCCTTTGATATGAAATACTTGTGAACTAACTAGAGAACAGAGCTGTGGATTCGGTAGCCAAGAGATCCTTGATTTATTAACACACAGTTCCACAGACCTATATGCAACTTCTTCTCCTTCTGCATGTGACAAATGGAGCAGCAAGAGGCAGAGGTTGATGATGAAGGGCCCAGCACTTCAAGGTATGGCAGTGATTATCCACATATCTTGGTTGAAGTCCGTAACAATCATTGCCTAAATTAGACCACTCAATGTGAGGGGGAAAAAAAAAAAAAGTTGGAATTCTGGATTCTAAGTGACTGCTTAGAATTAGAAGTTTGTAGCTTGGCATGAACAGTAAATTGAGTTGAACAGTATGGGCAACTGAATGGTTGTGAACGAACTTATCTATTTAAGACAAAGATAATATATAATATCTGTGTTGTAAAATGGTAATGAGCAATAATTGTGATGCAAGTACATAAAAGCATTTAAACTGCAATAACTAAGTGCTGCATTGTCCCCTACAGTGACATTAAGACAATTAAAGGGGAAATTTAAATTACTTCTAAGACATTCTGACACCTAGTTATCTGAACACAGTTGTGGATGTACAGTTGCTGTTTAGATAAGTAATACTTTACTAGTGGTGCCTTTGCAAATAAATATGAGAAAAAACATTTTAATTTAGTTGCATAGAAATTTCAGAATAATATTTGTGGTGCTTAACAAATTCCTGGAAGTTTAAGAACACTGATGTGCCTTCTTTTTTGTGTGTGTGTATGACTACAGCCTGCAGATTTCTGTAAGACAAATGTATTTTTAGTGTAGTCTTATACAGAAGAGCATCTGAAAAAAAAAAGCCTGCTTTGATTCAGCAGAATTAAGGAGAAACGACTGTGCACACAACTGGCCAGTTAGCCTGTCTCTGCAGTTAGAAGACTTTGAAAATGTAACTGTACTGCAGATACATGCCAGCAAACCTCCTTGCTGGAAAGGCATCTCATCACAGTAAAGTACCTCTTAAAGCAGTATGCCAGATGGAATTAATTGTTCTGATCAAAAAAAAAAAGCAATATTTCTAGCTGAGGACTTTATCAGCACAGATAATGATAAGAAAGAAATGCATTGATAGCATTTTCTGGTGTAGATTAGGCCTTAAACTAAACTGTTGTTCAAAGCAAAGGCCAAATTTCAGTTTCTTTTACTTATAAAACCTTCACTGCCTTCTCAGGAAGCAAGCTGTGGACCTTCTGTTTGGTGTGCACCCAGGGAAGTCATGGTCCATACACAGCCATTTTACCACAGGATTAAAGAGCTCAGGCTCAGGTTTTCATTTGGTATTAACCCTGCCAAACGTGGCATCGTGATTAAATTTAAGGAGGAGTGCTTTCTTCTCTTAGATGATATTTTACTAGAAATATTTAGCCCTGTAGTTCCTGAGAGAACCAAAATAAAACTGCTAGAAATGCATCAGGCTACTGCCCTATATTCAGAGTTTAGTCAGTACAGTAGAGAAGGTCTCATGGACTCAGTTAATTTTAGATGAGATCAGAAAAAATAAAAATAAGAGCAACTAAATAGACCCAACAGTGCCAAATTTACATGAAAATGCTTTTTCTGATATGGAGGAGGATTTTTTGTTTGTTTCTTCTGGGGCATGTAATGTAGTTGCAGCTGCACGGTGTCCTCTCTCCACCTCAGTCAAAGCATGGCAGGAGTCGTCTCTCTTTTTCACAGCACTATTTTCTTAATTTCTTCTGAAAACTCTCAGGCATACACTTCAGCAGTATAATGTATGTAGAGAGATTTAACAAGCCTAGCAACAGATAAGTTGTTATGTATTACAGGAAGATCAAATATAAAATGACTGGATAGGCTTTTGTTTTCAAACACATTCATGAACCATGTTCATTCAACATTGAATTCAAATGCTTCCCATGTCATTGGAGATTACTTAGAGTGTGAACACAGGTCAGTCCCATGTGTCCTTTCGCCTGTTGTTTGTATTGATGAGTCCCATAAGTTTCTTCTTTGTTTAACCATATAGTATTCTTCTGAGGCATTGCTTCTGGAATTAGCTCAACCTGTGAAAGCATTCTTCTCCTTCCAGAAATTAACCTACGTGATCCCCTTTAAGTAAATGTTCTGTAATTGTCTTTGTCCACTTTTAATGTTGTTTTTAGGTGCAGCTGAAACTAAAGAGCTGCAGTTTACTTGGTCATTATATAATTCATCTAGATTGATCAGTTGAATATCTGATTTTTCAAGATTTCCTCACAATTCTGGAATTTTAGCAATGCAGATATTTTCCCATTGCCCAAGGCAATAATAGATGTGGTGTGCAAACACTGCTTTAAAAAGGATGTCTGTCTGCTGATTTACATATTTTAAAAGTATTAAGATCAAAAGTAATGAGAATTTAATCCATATGGCATGTAGAAGATAAATAGGAATATTAATACTGTATCAAATACTAATTAAAGGAAACACCAGTCCTATTTTTAAAATCTTGCATGCAGATGAAAAAGAAGTCATTGCAAAGTTAAGATCTGATTCTTAAAGAAATTAAGACTTAACAGTTTTCAACCACAGATTCTAACTGTGAGACTGGAGTTCGTATGCTAGGCCAAATTCTGGTTTCATAGTACTTCACAGTATCACTGTAGTATCCCTTTCTGTCAAAGTATCTCAGATGACACTAAAACTAAAAACTATCACTAGCTTTACTATCAACTTTTAAGATGGAAATTCTCTTTCATTATGGAGGAAAGTCAGTGTCACCCCAGTCTTCAAAGAAGGCAAAAAAGAGGTTCCAGAAAACTATAGGCCAGTCAGCCTCACCTCCATCCCTGGAAAAACAATGGAGAAGCTCATTCTGGAGGTCATCTCTAGGCACATGGAAGAGAAGAAGGTTATCAGGAGGAGTCAGCATGGATTTACCAAGGGGAAGTCATGCTTGATGAATCTGATAGCCTTCTATGACGTTGTGACTGAATGGATAGATATAGGGAAACCAGTGGATGTAGTCTATCGACCTTAGCAAGGCTTTTGACATTGTCTCCTGTAACATCCTTGTGAAGAAGCTCAGGAAGTGTGGGATAGAAGAGCAGATAATAAGATGGATTAAGAACTGGTTGAACAATAGAGTTCAAAGAGTGGTGGTCAATGGTGCCAAGTCCAGCTGGAGAGCTGTAACTACTGGAGTCTCCCAGGGATCAGTGCTGGGTCCAGTCCTGTTCAACATATTTATCAGTGACATTTATGATGGGACAGAGTGTCTTCCCAGCAAGTTTGCTGACGACATGAAACTGGGAGGATTGGCTGATACACCTGAAGGCTGTGCAGCCATCCAGAGAGACTTGGACAGACTGGAGAGCTGGGCAAAGAAGAATTTAATGAGGTTTAACAGGGATAAGTGCAGAGTCCTGCATCTGGGAAGGAATAATAAATTACACCAGTACAGGCTGGGAGGTGATCTGCTGGAGAGCAGCCCCATGGAGAAGGACCTGGGAGTCCTGGTGAAGAACAAGTTATCCATGGGACAGCAATTTGCCCTTGTGACTAGGAAGGCCAATGGTATCCTGGGGTGCATTGTGTGTCCAGGAGATCAAGGGAAGTTCTGTTTCCCCTCTACTCTGCCCTAATGAGACCTCACCTGGAATATTGCACCCAGTTCTGTGCTCCCCAGCTCTAGAGGGACAAGGATCTACTCAAGAGAGTCCAATAGAGGGCTACAAGGATGATTAAGGGACTGGAACATGTGTCTTATGAGGAAAGGCTGAGACAGCTGGGGCTCTTTAGTCCAGAGAGGACTGAGAGGGGATTTGATAAATGTTTATAAGTATATGAGAGCTGAGTGTCAGGAGGAAGGGGGCAGCCTCTTCTCACTCATGCACTGTGATAGGACCAGGGGAAATGGATGTAAGCTGGAGCACAAGATGTTCCATCTTAACATGAGGAGGAACTTCTTTACTATAAGGGTCACAGAGCACTGGAACAGGCTCCTCAGAGAGGTTCTAGAGCCTACTTCTCTGGAGATTTTCAAGACCCGACTCAATGTGTTCCTTTGTGACCTGTGCTAGATTATATGGTCCTGCTCTGGCAGGGGGGGTTGGACTCGAAGATCTCCAGGGTCCCTTTCAACCCCTGACACCCCGTGATCCTGTGATCCAAGAAGCTGAAATACAGATAGCTTCCAACTTGCATAAGCATACATGCCTGCAATGGTGCTAGGCCTTAGAATAGAACCATTCATGCGAACCCTGTTGGATTTTGATCAACTCTTGTATGCAGATTTCAGGAGTGGGTGAAGAAAACATGGTCATCTGCTTCATAGAGAACTTCAGACAAGAGTGATCAAAATGAGTCATAAGTTTGTTATGTCTTCAGGCTAGACTAGATTTATCTGTTTCACTCTTATGGGATTTATAGGTGACAGTATGTTGGGAACTGTGCTTCTGGCATGGTAGCAAATACTCAAAAAACTGTCTCTGGATGCACTGGACCTAGAATCTTTAGTGCAGTGTCAGCCTAACAATCCATGCAGTCAAATTAGCCCTAGCAAAACACATGAGATACATTTAGTGCCTCATGATCTCTAAGACTCTAGACCTTTGGTTCTCCCTTAAGTCTTTGCTATAAACATTAAAGGGTTGGAGATACACTTCTAGAAGAGAAGCAAGATTGCAGTGGAGAGTTACCTTTGAAATATGAGAAAAATAAACAGCAAAAGCTTAAAACAAGTTTTGCTAGTACAGCAGAGTATTGTGAGTGAACAAAGGGCATAATTTGCTGTAGCAGGCTGAAAGACCAAAGAATAACAGAAAGAATTACTTTTCTTCATTTGTGCCTTGAAGGGTCTGTATACACTAAAGCTGTTTGAGACACAGCTCAACCTGCTGTAGTGGAGAGAAAGTCTAAAATGTTGTAACTTGCTCAGTCCTGTCCATTACTCACACTCTAATTCTTTTGTGTAGGTATATGGTTCCTGTATGTTTCTATAGCTACTATAGCAAGTAGTTATCCCTGCAGAGCAAATCTTGCCCTCAACAGGTTGAGAAAACAGGCTTTAATCAGTGTACCATCTTCTAGTTTAAAGCAGTAGTGATTCTACTGTAGAAGTCAGTAAAACACTCGAGAGATTGAATAAACTTCCAGTGTTGCTGCTGTCTTCCTTCATGCCAGATCAGAGTGGTGAGGACAAAGTTGTTTTGTCAATGGATCAACAAATTACAATTCTTCTTCAACTTTCCATCCCCTTTAAAGTGCTACTTCATTTTAGAGGAAATGGTGCAGCAACACATCAAGCAGGTTCCATTGGTTCCACACATACATGGAGGAAAGTTATCCAGGAGCTGCCTTCTCAATACAAGAGGAAGTTTGATGTAAGAGGAAAAATGCAGTCGCTAGAGAAAGAATGTAAAGAAGAGTGCTATAAAACATTCCTAGCTTCACGTTTGTAAAGCCAGTTTAGCCAGTCAGCCAGATGATGAGTGGGGTTATAGACCCATCTGCTTCTTGTCCTCTTCCAGGAAATATTAGGTAGATGCAGCAATACACACTGGTAGGTGCACACTGTGCCCCTTCTTTATAGTCAGTCTGAGGATGATTTTACACTCGTACCAACCCCAGTCCATCTAGAAGAAGCTGAGCTTTGTCATGGGTGAGTTGATGGGTTTTTTTCCCCAACTGTCATTTCAAATATCTGGCAAGAGTGTGTTGGCTCTGTGCTTTCTGTGGGGAATGGCCTCCCTGTGAAGGAAGGATGTGGTTACACCCACCAAAGTTGTTTTGTGGACTGCCGAGTGGCTGCAGGGCCTTGTATTCCAAGCATGTTTGTTTCTGTTTCTTTTCCTGCAGAACAGCCCAGGTTGTGTTTTTAATAGTTCTGTGTATTTTGTAAAAGACCTTTTAAATATTAAATAAAGTTGCATTTTCCAGATGGAAAATTAAAACACAGGGGTACTTCATCAGATCCTTCATCCGATCTTGAAGCAATCCTGAAATGTTAACTTAAAAATCTATCTGCCTTGAAGCATTTTTTACATCAAACATTCCATGAAAAATATTTTCCTCAAACTCTTGAAGTATTTCCAAATATTAAATGAGAATAAAGATGAGTTTTTCAAGTATTGGTGATGGTCTAATGCAGCTAGTGTCAAGTTCACATATGTTTGTTTAAAAAAAAAAAAAGTAATTTAAACATTACAGTGAGGGAAGACTTGCAGGCATCACTTATGTCACCCGCACAGGCTGACACACTGTTGATGCTGGTTCATGCTCTGATAGAGGTGTCATAGCCACCCCAATAAACAAGAGAGTGTCTGTTAATAAACATCTTGACCTATAGAGACAAGAACTGAAGAGAGGCAAGTAACTAGCACAATGAGTAGTATTGGAGATAAATATACAGGAGTTCTCATTCTTTGCCTCGCCAGATCATTCTCTCCTCAGCCCTATTTTGGTTTAGCTTTTGAAATGGTTTCTAGTAGTTATTAAAAAGCTTTAATTGCCCTTTTCAGAGCTGGGGAAGAGCAAGTGGTAGTGATTTTAAGAGGGATGATGTCCTGGTTTCACTGGGACATCATCACAGGCCTGCCATGGTCTGCAGGCCTTTAGCAGTTTGGAGTCAGCCAGAGCAACTCATACAAGTTGGCTACAAGTGTATCCCAGCCCATAAACATCATGCTTATTAAAAATGGGGAAGTTTGCTGGAGGTTGAGGGGCTCTTCCTTCTCCCACTCCTCTTTCTTCACCTGAGGACTGCTTTCCCATTTATTGTGACCGCCATACCTTTGCTGGTCTAAGTATAACTCTGTACTGGCATTGATATTAGTTTTGCTGTTTCACTAGATCTGTTTTCATTTCAGCTTGTGGGTCTCATCTCCTTTTCCTGATCCCCTTTCCCTGCTGGGGAGAGGTTATCCAGTGATAGAGGAACTGCCCTGGATATAAGGCTAAACACAGACAGATAATCATCTTTTCCCTTCAAGACAGGATAACTTCCTAAAGAGGGAAGACTTTTCATTCCTGTAGTATAGTGTCTATAGTACCTGTGTGGATATATTTATTAGGATGTACTGTTCGCTTTGCGTCTCTCAGATATAAAACTCAACATGGATCAGCATTAAGGTTACTTTACTGCCTTCTAGAAACTTACTGGACAGAAGTTTGTTCTTAGAGTTTATTGTGGTCCTGGGCCTAAGTACTTTATGTGCTTCCTTCCTTCACTTCTATAGTTTTTGTCTGGAAAACTCTGTGCTCCAGCTGGAGAAGCAAATTCACATACTTCTTAGCTTATGGGCTAAAATATCTCTGCTGCTTTTAGTGGGGGAATTGGAGATCTGGAGCCCTCATCCCCATCATATCTATCTCTAAGTTTATGACAGCTTTATAACTGTCTTCCAAGAAGAAAATAAATAAAGCATTCTGGTGAACTTCTACTTAGAGGGGAACCCAAATGAATAGAACTGAATTGAGAAAATGCGCATCCTAGAACACCCACTACTTCTCTAGGATGGTGCCTGTCCTTTCTTAGGGTTATAGTTTCCAATCTGATTGCAAGATAAGGTCAGTCTCCCACCAGGTCCAGTGCTGTGTCATAGAAATTCCTTTTGGAAACCTGGGTTGTGCAGCACCTCATATTTAGTGGTGTGCATGCTAGGCTCCCGTATTTACTCTAGATCAGCACCATTGGGATAGCACTATTGAACTGAGTCAATTGGGTGGCCAAGGTAGCAAAACAGAATCTGAGAGTCAACTCAGATAATAAGAACAAAAGCTCGTTCAAAGCAATACTTGATACAACCATCTCGTCCGTGCTTAGACAGATCTTTGCTGCACACACTATCATTTTATTGGCCATTTTTGTACCTTTCCCAAAGCCAGGATGCTCAATACAGGCACTTCAGATTTTTACCTGCCTTTGAGAAAACAAACTTCCAGAAGTCTGTGACAACTAGGCAAGTGTGCGATACAAGTGTTACTGACCATTTGTAGAAGTCAACGTATGCAAGCCATAGGGTGAGAATCTTCACAGATCTCTGAGCATAAAAGTGGTTTTTGAATGTGTTGAAGGGCCCCTGAGGTTCAGGCACCATCCTGCCTCATGCAGAGGATGCCGTAGCTGATGTCTTTCCCAGATGCTGCCAATTTCCAGGCCAGCCACTGAGAGAAGCATCCTGCAATTTCTTTAGACTCCTCAGCTTGTGTCTGGGCACTGCAAGATGCCACTGCCTATATTTAGATTTATTGATTTGTGGAGGATGAAATGCTTAAGAATGCCAGTTCCCCAGGAACTTCCCTTAATGCAAACTTTGATGTAAAAAGTAAAGAACAAAGGTATCTTTCAGGAATGCAGGAAATAATGAGCCCGTGCTTTATTTAGTCACAGCTAAAGGAAAATAAAACTAGAAATTTTGGGTTGGTTTCAGTATATTGCCTTAGTTCCCTTGACCTACCAAATTGGGGACAAAGGCTTTTCTACTTTTATTCCCATTTCACAGCAGGATTTCTGCTAAATGAACTTTCTGAGTGAGTTGATTAATTTCATTTCCTATCTGCTACACTTTTTCATCTTTCTCTGATACCAGTCGTGAACGTACCTTTTAAATCCCCCTCCTCGTTGATGGACTGAAGAATCTAGACATCATCTGAGAGGACAGTTTTCAGCGGAAGTGCTAGTTACTACAGTGTTAATCCCTTCAGTGTTCACAGATCATTCCTGTTACTACCAACACATCTGGGTAAAGCACAAAATCATCTTTTTTTTTAATCTGAGTTATGTATTGGCCAGCTAAGTTGCCTGATTTGGTCAAAACAGAAGGAGGAGAATCGGCAGCAAAGGATACAGTCTGCTGAATTTGGCTGAATTTGTAAAGATAGTCCTAGTGGGCTGTAGAGATTCCCATTTACAAAACACAAAGGTGCCTCTTCCTAACAGACAGGCTGGTAAGGGCATGGTATTTAACAAAAATTTGAAAAAAATATTAACAAGAATTCAAATACACAACTTTAGTAACCTATAATTTAAAAACTATTTACATGCGAATAAATGAGATCAGTGAATACAGCTAATTACTGGTTCCTGGAACAGATTAGAGATGGTGACAAACAGGCAAATTAAAAAACAGCTCAAAAGACCTATAAAATGACCTTTCACCTGCTATGTAATGTCCAGGGAAATAGTAGTATATGTCTTCTTTGGAGCATCTAAGTTTGGAATGTCCCATCAATAAGAGTATAAGAATGAGGACTTTGAAGAAAGTTTTCCAGAGCTCAACAGAACTGTGGCCACTTTTGTACCTCCACTAATTTGTTGACCTAGTCAGTTGCCTGTGCCTTGAGTTGATCCCATGAGTAATGCAGCCACCCAAAATGTGCCCAAATTCTAATACTTATATCACCATTTAATTTAGAGCATTTAGATGAGACTCTTTCATTGCTGGATAAATGTTTGGCCACTTGTGTTCAGCACACTTACCTACTTTTCTCTGTAAGAGCATAAAAACTGTTGCTAAATTGTGCAAGCATTTTCCTCTCCCATTCCCTCATCCAGGGATTGGTGAACTGCATAGGACCATGAATTATGAGTGGAAATCATGGCTCTCATGAAGGGCTGTAAAGGCATCACCTAAAACTGCTGTAGAATGTAATTGCCCTGATGCCCTGGGGATGCCTTATCAGCACCAATATGCAGCTTTCTGTATATGAAACTTCTTAAGCAACTACAGTTGTTTTTCTTTCTTAACGTGATTCAGAAAGCTAAGCACATGCCCTCTTTACCTTGAAGCTTCCCTCTACAGGGAAAGCTTTCCCTGAGCAGACTTGACCAGGGAGAAGAGATGAGGATGAGCCTGTGGATCAGCAATTACAAATAGCCAGGCCAAAAAAATATTACTACTGCTGCTCCAGTCCAGTGATAAAATGGCAACTGCATAGAGGCTGCCTCACAACCATGTCTTCTGTCTGTGTAGTAGAGGGCAGATTTTATTTCTTCCTTCAGTCCTCACATGCAAATCCCAGTTACTGGGAATTTGTTCAGGAGAAGGGTGAATTCTACCCTGAAGGAGTTAGGAAGTATTATAGATTCAACATGTGGGACCATATGTCATTGTATTGTTTCCAAACATTTCTTTTTGAGCTCTTTCCCTTCAGACATCTTATTTCACCGCACATTGCCTAAAGAAGAAGGGAGTTTCAGATTCCCATTTCTTTCATTAAGCTACTATTAAATCTATAACAATTTTATAATACTGTTTGTCAACATTATTTCACCTTTGCTTCAAACTTGCACACTGTAAGTGTGGTTCAAGGCAAGTGCTTTGAATGATTTGTTCTGACACTGTCAAAATTAATGGTGGAAACAGAGAATACCAGGAGAGATGGTCCTAAACCATCACTAACACAAAATACAGATGTTTGAACATGAATCTAAATAAACTAAAATTGGAGATGGGTAGATTCTGCCCTCTCCTTGCTATGCAAATCAATATCCTCATGTAATGTAAATTAAGCTCCTCTGTATTCCACCTTTTGCTATGATTTTCTACTCCAGCTCTGGAGAAGAACTCTGGTGTCCAGTAACATCTGTTCTAAATCATGTTTTGGAAAAAATGTAAATACAGAAAACTTGAGGTCAGGCCCAGACAAAGTGCTGGGATAGCTCCCAAGGCCTCTCTGCATCTGGGATTGTTTGTCAGGAAGGCCCTTCACAATCAGAGCCATCACTGATGGGTGGCAAAAAGAGACCCTTCAGATAAGGTTTTACATGGATTTGTTAAAAGGCAATGTAAGTATTAAAACCTTTTTCTGAGATCTCTATCTGTAAATGTCTGTGGCTGGCTGGGTGCTGGCCTCCTCTGAAAAGAAGTGTGTGCTGGGCTGGGGAGTACAGAGACTTCAACCTGTCCAGATGAGTGGAGATGGGTCTTCTGTGACTGTTAGAGAAGTGTTGAGATAGATGGCTCCAGCCTCAGCCACTCACACACACACTCATAGTTTTTCATAATTATTTTTCATTTCTGATGGTGTCAGACTGTCTGTCTGCACAGGCCTGCATATTTCTTGGACCTTTAATTTATCAGAATTGCCTGATTTGACTCAAGTTTTGCTGAGAGATGATACCTTCACATCGGACTTAGCTGAAGGCAGCTTTGCAGAAGCAAGTGCTAAAGGTTACAGTCATAATGGAGTTGAGTGCCTGAAAGAGTCCACTGAAATATGCACAGCTGGCACCACCAGACCTTAAATTCACAGGTACATTAGAAAATCGCCCTAGACACAGGATAGCTAACTCCTTAGTCTCTGTAAGCTCAACAGAGCCGCTTTTCATTTTCCTATTCTAGGGCCTGGGATCTTTTAGCACCATTCTGGGCATTGTTTCCCTAAGACAAATAACCATGAAAATTGAGCTCTGATGAAAAAACAACTGGGAAGCAGAGATGTCTTAACTAGAAACCAGTTTTAAAATGTGGAGTTGGCATACATTTTACATTTTTATCGAGTGTGTATTTACCAATTAGTCAGCAGCCTGAGCCAGTGGATTTAATGAACTTCATGTGATTTATGCATAGCTTTTATTAATTATGCCAATAGGGATAAACGCTGGATACAGATAAATGTAGACGTCTCACTTCTTTCCCCTTCAAATAATACTATTTATTGTCATTAAACTACTCTACATGTTGTAAAGTGATAATTTCTTACCTTCCATACTATTGTCCTTCCAAAGGTAAGGCTCAAAACTTTCACTGACCCATATTTTCACTGGCCTGGGCTATGCCTAAGGCAGATACAGAAGTTCAGAGAAGAAAGCATTTTCTCCTTCTCCCCTTTCTCCCATCAGTGGTATGTACATTAAATAGTAAGTAGGCCACAGATACAGAGAGCATGTGAATGACTTGAGATCCTGATAATTTGAGCAGTCAGAGGAAAAGGGGGCCAGCACCTGGCTTTCAATCTCTGCTTCAATGAATATTTAACTACTTTATGCAAAGTGGGACACTTTCGACAAATGAGGCTGAGAGAAACCTACCTAAGAATATTTTCTAGCCCAGCAGTTAAGTTACTCTCCTGAGAAGCATGATGTTTGGGTTCAAGTCCCTGTACCAAATCAGTGAAAGGAGGTGTTTGAAGCTACATCTTTCACAACCTAAGAACATGGCCTAATCACTGAGTTTTTGGATATCGGGGGTGGCAGCACTACCTCCTCTGTTTTGGGAAAGCAGTCCCCTTGTGACAAAATCAAATTGTTTTGTTTTTGAGATGCCAGATTGAATTGTTTCAACCTCTCTGAAGTTTTTTTCATGTTATTTCAGCTGAAACTTTTAGCTAATATGACCTGAATTCACAAAAAAGTTTCTGTTGCCCTAAAATTCCAATATGAGTGAAGAAATAATTGAATAAAAAGGAAGGCTGACTAATTTCTAATTCAGGTGCAGTTACAGTTGTCTTGTCACAGCACTTTCTGAAGAGGTCCCATCAGTGGCTGTGCTTTATAGTTTTTGTTGGGATGCTTCTTTTCCACACAGGTGGAAATCTCTCCCCTTTAAAAATAAGGAGGGTTCTGATCTTGAGTACCCAGAACTGAAAGCATATTTACATTATCGTGGTGCAGCGTGCTAAGGGCCAAAGATTAGGAACACATTTCAGAAATCTTTAAGCATTTTCACCCATTAAACACCATTTGGAGCTTATACAACTGAATACTAAGCTATTTTTAAAGATAAAACCCCTTATGTGCATTGGCATGTCTAGTGATATTGTTTTATTGACTTCGGGTGCTACTTTAATAGTTTTTTATGTTCAAATGCCAGTAATCTAGAAGGGACTTTTTGATACCATCACAAAAAAAAAAAAAAAAAAAAAGGATAGGTTCTTCTGATGTTATTGACTGGTGGTTTTTTTCCCCATTGAGTATGGGCAATAAGCACGTTTTTCTGATGGATACTAAATTAAGTTGCCATAGTTATGGTTTTACTGGATGTTAGAAATAGGGCTGGATGCCATCTTAGTTACACCTGGTAGCAGCAGAGCAATTCTTATCCACAGGTTTATCATAAGTTCTTTAAAAGGTTAAGCAAAGTGCAGTTGCACACAGGACTGTTGGTTATGTCTCTTTGGTTCTATATGAAGTACAAACTTTGCCTCTTCTTCAGTGATGTGGCACATAAGAGGACATGAAATATTTACTTTTATTTTCATCATCCACAAATAAAACTAGGAAAGATAGTCAGGTGTGCTCTCAGCTCCTTGCTGCCCTCGAACTCTCTCTTACCTTGGTGTTTCATCACATCTGGCTCTGATGGGCTCTACTTTCTTTCTGTGAGCCTAGATTCACAGCCAATGTTTGGGGACTCAAGTCTACTGTTTCTTTAGTAAAAGGGGCAATACATCATGTAGCTCTTCACAATAGGATTGACTATCTTTTCTTTCCTTGCGTGTGTTGAGCTTCAGTGAAATAAATAATGATGCTGTTTAGAATGTCATCATTAGACATCCAAATTTAACACTTCAGCAGAGATGACTGGGAAATTCAAGGCTCATAAGGCTGATGTTGCAAATTTTCTGTATGTTCAAACTGTTATCCTAGTCCTGGCTGTCTGCAGCCATGGTGGAAAGAGAAAGGGCAAGTGTAGTGAGGACATTGGCCCTTTGCTGGCACTGTCAGGTGGTACAGTTACCTTCTCATCACCTGCCTGCTCACATCCTACACTGCAAGGCTTTATTTTGAAACATAGTAACTAGAGCCCTCTTTCTCTAAGAAATAAATGCACAAAACAGAAAGCTAAGTCTTCATATATCACAACAGCTACCTAAGGCGTTTTGTATCTCTGCATAAACTTTTCAGATCAAGTCCTAATAGCAGAGGCACACACAGAATAAAAAAAAAACAAAAACACAAACAACTGTGGTAAGTGTAGTTAACCTCTACTGTGTATTTTAGAAATAAAAATAAGGATTTATGGTTCTATGTAAATAATGTTGCCCTTTTTGTACTGGGGATTATACTGAATAAAGTGATGTCAACATAATGACGAAAGAAAATTAATCTGTTTTTAACAAATACATGTTAGAGGTTGACAATTATAAAAAGGGTTAAACAAATAACAACATATATCTTAAAGAATATTGATCCTGTTCTGCAAGGCCTCACATGATCCATCACTATGCAGCAGTATAACACATTGACTTCACATAGATTGCTGGCATGAGTGAGTGTTTGCTGAAAATCTTGCTTTGCTGTACGTGGTGTTGTAGACAGTTTTCTTCTAGGAAATTGTGTCTTTAGAGAAGAAAAAATATCTTCGGTGCCTCATATTTTTGTGGCTGTTTTTTGAAGTTACAAATAGTGCAAAATCACCTGATCAAAAATAAAATGTGTGATGAGAGGGAGATGCTTTCCTGTCACTCTACCTTGTGAAAGCAAGCAATGAACTGTAACTCATGGTCCACAAGTCACATTTCTTTGCTGTTTGCTATATCATAATTTAAATATGTTTTTAAAATATGACAATGTTACGGGCCTCTTTGAAGTGACCTAAGTGTTTTGTGCATTATTTGAAAACATACATTTTGCTATTTATCTTCACTTTGCCTCTGTCTGCCCACCAGTTTCATATTCACTTAGACAATGCTGAGCAGCTACATGTGGAATTGATACTTTCCATGAAAGCAAATGTTATTCTTGTGCTTATTTTATTGAAGAATCTAACACAAAGATTTTTCATCAATGATTAGCTTAAGTGCTTCTACATGTTATTGTGTGGTTTTAAAAGGTTTATGGCTCTCAGTTATCTCTAAATTAAAACTGCTTCATGAGTTAATTCAAGTATTTTGTAGATAGAGTAAGTGCTGGACCTTTGAAATGTATTCTATCCTCTACAAATGAAGAGAAATGCCTGTTTCTCTCTTCCCAGAGCCTTTTACTTTATAGGGCCTTTTAATAATTGAAATAATTAAGACAGTCCTTTCTAAAGGGAGGAGTTTACAATTCTATCATACATTTCTTTTTTAATCATATTTCTCTAAACTGTCTTAGTATCACCATGGTTTTCTGATACTTTGCATTTTTTCCTTTGTATTCATATGCTTAATGTTGGGGCTGGCTTCAGGGGAACTCATTCTCATAGTGAAGTTATACTTCACTGTTAGTGTTTTCAGGATATGAGCCTTTCTGCTGGGGACAGCATATTGTTGTCAGTATTATGATATTTCTTCAATAGGAGACTTTGATGAATCTCTTCACAGTAGTAAAACTGATTTTTAGGTTTTGTCTCCATGGGAAAGTTAGTACAGAATAAGCCATAATATAAATTATGATGTAGCGACTCAGTACATGCTCGTGCATTGCAAAGCTGCTCAAGCTAGATGTGAATCAGACCCTGGAGGTAGCGTAGCTGGATGAGTGCAGTGCCATGTCTAAACTCATTAGTCCTACTGAGAAGCAGGATATGTTATGGAAGAGAGTTGTAATAATATGGCCATACTTCTCAGCTGTCTGAAACGGATAAAACAGAAGTGGTGTTCCATGGCAATAGGTTAAAATGCACTAGTTTATTCATGTTGTAACTCCCTGTGGTTCTTTGTAGGTCATTCAGACAAGGAATTAGTGCACAGTAATTAATAAAGTGTTAATACATAACTTTACATGCTCTGCAATACCCACAAACCCAAGTACAGAATCAAGACACAACAATGATTTGATGTTGCTGTATCACAAGCTATTCTATAGGGATGCATTATTCAATTGCCAGCCAAGAAACTAGCAGACTTGTAAGAAAGGGGTTGAAAAAAAAATCAGAGATCTATAGTAGTTAAGAGGTGGAAAACATGTCCAAATCAACTCCCCCTCCAAATTTCTGAAGTCACTTAGGCTGCATTTTCTGGAGTGACATGAAATTCTGTGTGCTTACACAGAATTGGGAAAAATAAAAAATCCAACTAATTCTGTAGCATTTACCATTTTAAAATAAGTGACACTAAAGTACAAAGACTATGTTCAGAAGGGAATATAATACAGTGAGCTGATGTACTAATTCAAGCTGTGCCCTGTGTCAAGACAGAAGATTTCAGAACAAAACAACATACTGTCACATAAGCGAGTCACTAATATCGGAAAGTCAACTCAGTTTATTTGTATATGTGCACATATGTGTGTGTCTTCCTCAGCTCCCATGAGCTGAAGTCTTTGCCAGATTTTTCCTTAAATGCTTTTAGGAAGGACAGGATGAGTACACTCCCCAAACTCTTACTGCAAGTGATGTGGCTAGGTATCATGAGATACATAGCCTAAAATTACTTCATGAGGATTGAAATCTCAGTGTCAAAATTATTTGCAAACCTCCCTCAGTTTTCTTTAAATACATTTTCTACATTTTGTGAATACACTTTTCTACAATCAGAAGTTCCCATCTACCTTGACAGGATGAAAGTTGTTAAACTGCACCTCTCAAAATAATGACCCCTTATTTTTTAACGTGTCTAGCATTCTACCATGAGATTCATAATATAAGCTCTCAGTAAAAGGTTTGTGATTTGGATTTAGAAGGAGGAAAAAAACTCAGATACTCTTTCACAGGATACAGACATCTTTAAAGTTTTTTTTAGTCCTACTTACTTTTCTAACTGTCATTGAATAGCTTGCTCACGCTTCTTCAGTTTCTCTTTCAAAATATTTCCTCAGAATTTACTGGCCTGGGTTTGATTTGTAGATCACTTATGAACCATCACTAATTGTAGGTCTAATGTTAGGAGTCCCAGTAGCAATTAAAAACCCCTTAAAGGAATGAATCCCTGGAGCATGTAGGTCAGCAGTGCTAGTTTCCTTTATCCATCCAAGATACCTTTTTTACTTCCAGCATTTACAAACGTCAGCCCAAATCACTGTAGCAACACTGGGAAGCAAATATCTAACTAGTGGCATTTTTGCAGGCTTCAGTCAAGCTTTCTTTAATACTTCCTTCAAAAATTACTGCTGCCAGCTACCTTGAATTCAGAAAAAAACTTCTTTCTTAATGAAGAAATCTACTGAGAGTTTTATCTTGGGCTTCTACCATTTATTCTTTGAAATATATGCTGAATCTGCTACACTCAAATTTGAGATACTAGTTGTATCAATATGGACCCATGGTTTCAAGCCTTTAGATATGCAAATTGTGTTTCTGTAATGAACAAAACCTTAGAGACCATGCTGTTGTGGTTCCACAGAGCCTTTATTGCGCCTCATCATTATGCTAAATTAATACAAATTTCCTGTGTGTCCAGAATTCAAAGTCAATCAAATGGCTTAATCTCTGAGGGTATGGGATAAAAATGCTATTATTACAGTTTGGAAGAAGGTGAGGGATTACTTTTAAAAGCATCCAGGCTATATGCTAGGACAGCAACTCTGAAACACAGGCCTGTTACGAACCACATCTTAACTGAGTGTGAACTTACAGATTGCCTCCTGCCCTACTTTTGATTGCACAAACTAACTCTCCACGTTTGTGTGATGCACTTTTGGCAACATCAGTAGTTGGCTTTGTAGAGAAACTATTTTAGAAAGGTATTTGTGATTTGTTACTGTTCTCTAATGCACTGAATGTTTTGACTTTTTAAGTTAATCGCAGTGTTTAGTTTTTATGTTTGTTTCATCTTTTTCCCCATATGCTTTGCTTTTCTTAGCTAGGATCCACAAGATGAATCAGTGCCAAGTGTCCAGTGAGTTTTCTGAGGCATATTAGCGCATGATATGCAGCTTTTGAGATACACAATCTGCAGTTTAAAAACTTTTGCCTTAGCAGGTCCAAGGGTGCTTTGGAGAATATCTCTAAAAATGATGATACTGTCATGATATTTACAATTTGTACTTTCAAGCTGCCAAAGCTATTTAATCAAACAGATTGACTAAATCATCATCCTAATTCTTCTTGGAAGCAATAGCTGTCATCTTATTGTGGAGAGCTAATAACGAGCAGCTCCATTGTTGATGCTATCTTTGCAAGGGGTTTTTTGATATCTTTTGTTCCTGAACAATTCTGAAAATTTTTCATACCTCCAACATGAGATATGGTTTCACTGGGGAAGGCAGGGAAGGATAAAACAGTTACTTGAGGTTCTTTCTAACCCTGTGTTCTTTAACTTCACTAAACAAATAAATGGCACCAACCAGCAGAGTTCCAACCATGACCTAATACTGATGAGACAAACCTGCATCATGGCAAGCCTCTGGGTGCACAATGCTTGTGTAGGTGTCCCAGTGTTTCTGCTTCAAGACTAGTACCTCAGAGAAATACTTACAGAAAAGGGAAAATGGGGCTTGTCCAATAAGTTAAAGAATGTCTGCTTTCCTTTGTATTCCTCTTTGCATGGGACTTTTACCTTCCAGAAACCTTCCAGAAGTTCAGGCTGACCTGGTGCAGTGCTGACAAAAAGGCAAGTGTAATACAACCATCCTGCCATAAGCAGTTAGTTAAACTTGACCTTGAAATTATATTTGCATTGACAGCTCTGATATGTACCTTCTGGTTATCTCCACCTCATTTGCGTAGTTGATCTGCTTGAATTTATTTTAAGTGGATTTCTTTCCTGGTCATTTGAATGGTTAGCAACCTCACAAAAAAAAAGAAAGAAAAAAAAAACCAAACACAACAAAACACCGTAAGAGAGCATTTCCATTCCTATCTAAGTCTGTTTAGCCTAATTTCATCTCTCTGACAGTAATCAAGAGCAAAAGCCCAGGCTATAGTACAGAAGTAGGGCAAGCAGAGATATCTGCCCAGAACTCTCTCCAGCCTAGCATGGTTTGTGACTCAGGGTTTTCCTGATCTGGAAGTGATCTCTTTGTATTTAATTGCTCTGAGTAGGTTTTGCCCCTGAGAAATTCTTCATTCACTTATATTGATTATGTGGCATTGCTCAAACAGCAAGAGAGACATCATCTACCTTAGATGATAATGTAAGATAGCTACTTCTTATCACCTAGTGGCTATTGGATTAAGCAAGTCTTCTAAAACCAGGAAATAGGTTGTTATATGTAGTGATTCTAGCACACCTGAAATGCCCTGGCTCTCATTAGTAAACGTCTCTTCTGAAAAGATTGCAAGAATTAACTAAAAAACAGCTTCCACAACCACCTTAGTTCAAGTTTAAGGAGGGGAAGAAAATAGCAATCAGTTAAGTTTTCTTCATTGTCCAGAAGTAGTTTCTGTCATCCAGGACGGTTTGGTATAAGTTTTTCATGAAGTTATAGTTGTAGTTGTTGTATGAACCTTTTGGGTTCTGACTGGTTAGTTAACTAGTTGCCACACCTCTGGAACCCACTATTGGGTGTTATTAGATGCAGGGCATATGAAGGGTTGCATATATTGAATATGTCTAGGAAGACATGTCTTTGAGGACTGTACTTGCAGAGGCATGCTATTTTGCTGACACGTTTGAATCTTACCCATGTTAGTCACTGACAGTTTAGTTCTTTGGTATGTTTTGTTTAATCTCTGCCTTTCCCCTCTGCAGTTAAATCACTCACAATAGAAACTGAAAGAACTGACAAATACTGAAAACTCAGAATTGTGTTGGAAGGGAAAAAAACAGCAAAAGCCAAGACTTGCAACTATTTATGGATCTTGTTTCCCAACAAAGTGTATCTAAAAGCCATTGTCTCAGGGTTCAGAAACAGCTAAATGATTGATTTCACATGAAATATTTGTTGTTCTAATTACAGTATCATCTGGATCATTGGCAACAAACAGATGCAAAAACAGCCTTCACATACCATCTTGAAAAACTTAGGGTTTACTTAGTGTGCTTTATAATCTAAAGCACATGGCTTTGCATACAACTGCAGTATCCAAAATGAACCCAGAAGTAATGAATCACTGGGTGGAAGAAAATGCATTGCTTCTGTTACGAGTTCTTTCAGTGTGTGTATTCAAATGGTTCTGTTTAGGGTTATAAACAAAAGGCTATGCTCACAGTTTTAGCAGTATGTTACGGACTCTGGGATGCACATGACATCAAAGAGACTACACTAGTTTCCCTAGCAGTCTATGGCTCTTGGCACTACGAGAGCACACGCCATCTGAATAAACAGAATTCTAGTTCACCACAGTTGTGTGTGGGATCTGAGGTGACCATGAAGCTTGGCTTTGTTTTATTTTAAATCTTTCTATTATAGCATTTTTTACTCCTCCAGATTCTGTGTTTTCAGTAAATATGGTAACTTAGACTAGACAGGACTTGACACTGAAAATAATTAATCTAAGGTATTATTCTTACCTTCCAAATCCCAGTAAGAGCTTTGAGTGCACTGGAGTTGCAGGATTTGCTAAGGTTTAATAACTCTTTTAAGCATTAATTTATTTATTTTTTTTACAAGTAGTTCACATCCTTTCCCTTAGCAACACGTATGTGAAGCTCCTATACGATATTTTCTGAGAGTTAGTAAGGGTTGAGGCCTTGTAACTCCTCAAAGGACATCTGATTTGTTGTTCTTTCCATGCTTGCTTGTCAATAGTAGCATGAAGAGCACCAGCCCCTCTAAATATCCCTGGACACTCTTCTGTGAAGAAGAGACGGAGAGAATTTGGTGGCAAGAAGGGTTCCTGTCATATTATATCTCATTATATCAACAGAATGGATGATCTTTTAAAATATTGGCAGCACTGTGAAACTATTGCTAGGTAAGCATGGAGCATCCCGGAGAGAATTAAAATTGTTAAAAAGTAGTAAATATATACATATCCTGATACTAGTAGGTTAATCAAATCCTCTGATGCCAGAATTTAGGTTCTGCTGCCTCACTAATAATGGTTGTTTATTCCCTTTTCTTCTCTTCCTTAGTTTCTCGGTATCTTACTTGATTGTTTCATTTTTTTGTCTTTTTCCTGTATATTTCTCTTTTCTGTACTTTTCTGTTTCCCCTCTCATTAACCTCAGAAGTGAAAGAGACCATTATCTCTTTACCAAGTCACCAAGTAGTCTTGCTACATACCTCCTACTCTGTGTTGTTTTCTGTTGGTTTTAGCTTGTATATTAAACTCTTTCAGAGACAGTGTGTTTATTTTCTATCAGCCTCCAGCATTTTTGCAGAACTACCATAATATAATTAAATTTACAGTATATAGCAGAGACCTGATAACGTCAGTATTCCCAAATGAAGCTACAGATTATTCTACAGTACTTGTTCTGTGAAGCTTATTAGACCTGTTACTCTGTCCTTGTTTCTGATGCGTTTAGAGTTGGTAAGGTTTAACAGGCAGTGTGCAAATAACCTGTAATGTTGGCCAAGTATCTCTTATTGTGTGCTCATACTAAAGTCACACTGAGCTCAGTTTAGTACAGGGATGTGCAAGATACTGTCCACATTAACTGTCTTGAGTATAGCAGCCAGTCAGGCACAGCAGGAGCTCAGTGGGGGCTAGCTGCTTGAGTATCCACTCTGCTTCTCAGGCAAGTTTTTCACTTTATCTCCATTTTGCACTTATGGTGCAAAATTTATAAATTTGTAAAAGAGTATGTAAATTTGTGCAAATGGTGGAAATTCATTGGAATGAGAAAGGGAGGAAAATATATTTGTATGAGCACTTGTGGCCAAACAGTATGTGCCGTTTGTAAATCTCTCCTTTCTTTTTAAATAAAGCTGAAATAATTAAAATCATAAGGCCTAGTTCTTTTACAGCACTTTTTACTGCATAAGTGACATTGAGTCTCTCCCATTTAACATTGATATGAGTGGGACCAGAATCACTATCCCTTTGAGTCCCCTGCTTGAACAGACTTGTATGACACAGAAGAAAATGTAGCTGTTCCTTGAAATCAACATGCTGCACATAATTATCCACTTAGCATCCAGTCCAGGAGGACGATGTGTATTATCATTGCCTGTGAGGTCATTTCTGCATCTGCCTAAGACTTCAAGAGAAAAACTGAAGTTAACTTGCTGCCTTGAAAAATGATTCAAAACTGGGAAAGCTTGAAAACATCAAAATACATATAAATTATCAAAGGAGAACAAAGACAAGTTTTTCCACAAAAGTCTTCTCCCCAGGCTATAACAATGCTTTACATAGGCATGATCAATATATCCAGGCTTGAGAACCAAAGTCTTTTGGAATAAATTAGACTGGCAGGAAAAGAAACAAACAAAGAACAAATTAACATGATTTTAAACATTGCTTAAATTTTCATGAATGTAGACCTTGAGATGCTATGATGAGATCCCATGAGTCTGTGCTAATATTTGCTTATAATTAAGGGTTGCACTTTCATGTTTCATCTGATATTATAGATTGGAAATCAGATACATGCTTACTGTTTTTCTTGGTCATACTTATTTATATACTTTATTTGCTTACTGTGTTAATAATATATATGATCTCCTAAAAGGCTCCATTAACTTTCCTTTAGCAGGCTGCCCCATCTCATACTCTAAATCTCCCTGTCCGAGTAATTAGAGAAGGCCTACCCTTCCTGTGATACTAGGTTTGTGTTTACCTATAACAGAAAAAGAGACAAGACTAACCCCAGACATACCTGCTTTGGGCAAATGGCTTCAAAAGGAAAAAGAGTACTCTGCTCCACCTTTCAACACCCATGTGTGTTGTGGTGGATGGAGTCCCATCAGCAAGGGAATTGGTAATGCAGCCTGTTTTGTGGCACTGGCACATTGGCAAAGATCCCTTCTTTGCATTCCTTACTAAAAGTAAGATGTGATCTAGAGAACTCCTCTGTGCTGCACCTACCTTAGAACAGTCTGACTTGCATCAGTGGATTCTGCAAGTTGCAAATGCAGTTGTAGCTGCTTTTATCATCATTTTCTCTGGAGAATTCTGCTTATAGGAAAAAATAGCAATGTTTGGCAAGGTTATCAAGGGCCTTTTGAAGCAAGTGTATAACTATGAGCAGTTTATGAAGGCCCTAGCTTCATTTCAGAGAGCATAATCTGATTATTCTCAGTTCCTCTGACAAGTGTGCCCAGTGCCTGATCCCCAGGTTTTCAATACCATGATAAGCAGAACAAGACATCTAAGATGAAATCTTGACTAAATATCAAGTGAAGTCATCTGCCTCATGGGAAGTCATTAGAAAAGTACATTTTTGCAGGTACTGTTTTGAAAGTACTGGTCAGAGCCCAAATCCTAGATGTGAAAGCCCTTGTGTCAGTGCTAAAGAGCATTTTGAAGTCTTCTGTTAAATCTTACTGTTTGGCAGTTTGTGCATTTCTGAAAGAGTCCTTTGCAGCTTATGGGAAGGATGGATTCTTAAACAGAAAACTCATTTAAATAAGATATGGCGTAAGAAATGTGCTAATCATCTCCAAGCCAAGAGATGTCATAGAAAGTGTCAGTATGATGGATGTGACAGCTAATAGAAGAAAAATATTTCCACTTCAGCCATAAGAAAGCAGAGAAGTAACAACATATGGAAATTCAGAGGTGAAAGTATATCCCTGAAATCAAAAGATCAGTACAAAATCTTCTGCAGATTGAGACTCATGATAAAAATCACTTTGGAGAAATGAGTTCACATTAAGCTGGAAGTGATCTGTGTCATATCCTGAACAGTTCTGAATTTTAGCTTGAGTCAAAACATACCTTTTCTAAAAGCTTCCAGTCTCACCCTGAACATCCTTCATACTGCTAAATATTTTCTTTCTTCTGACCGATTGCTTTCACTGTGTGCTGTATTTCTGGTCTGAAATTTTCTTCCCTTTCTGACCATTAGATAATTCAGACTTTTGTTGAAAAACCCTCCACCTTCTTTACAGGGGTTTAGACTTGCTTCAAATTACCTCTTAACCTTCTTTTGAAAAAAAAATGAAGTAGAACAGTCTTAAATTTCTCACCTTATGATAGGTTTTCTAGATTTCAGATTGTTCTTGTTCTTAATACATTATGCAGTTTACAGCACCCACTTTTATAATTGAGCACATAGTTATTTTAAACTGTTCCTATTTCTATGGAGTAGTCCTCTGCTTTGCACCCACTCCACATTCAGCAGAAAATCCATGGTGATTCCCAAGTCTCTCCTAGAGACACTGCTTTCCAACTATGCAATTCCCTTTTCTTAAAAATATAACTCAAATGTTTGAGTTTGCATTTAGTTGAAAACATACGTCTCTTTAATCAGAGCACTGAGATCCTGGCCAATTGGCTTGGGCTGTTACGTATCAGAAAAATAAAAAGGATAACCAATAGTGGTAATAGAGGACTAAACAGAGGCACCATCATTTTGTTTACTTATAAATACTTCATACTCCAACAGATTTACCCATTTGCCAGTTTCTCATTCCCTTCACTGTAAGCAACATCAATTTTGTGGTAGCTTTAGGGAAGCATCCGCATGAACCTGCTCACCCACGTGTATCAGCCTCTCTGGGTTCAAGTGAGGAAAGGAGGAAGATGACCAGAACTTCAGCTACCCTTCACTTGCTAGGTCAGCTACACAGTGTACTTGGCAGAAGGCATTTTGCCTACTCTGTGTTATTTCTGCACTGCAGTAAGGAATTTACCAAAAAAGTTGTAACCTAAGGAATTTTTGTGCTTAGAGTTACAAAGGAAAGGTTTTCTTCCAGACAAAAAGGGGAGCAGATCTCTTACTTTAGAAATGGTGCTAAAGGACAACCTGAAGGAAGTGCATGTGCTCACTCTCTCATCTGGTCTCTCAATTTATAGCAAACTCAGGAGCCCAGACGTGCCAGAATCACTTGGCACAATTTGGGTGCAGTGTAGGTAATATTCTGTTAATGGTATTGATGCTGCTGCTGTTGCTGTTAAAATGACGTTACTTCTTTCACACTGGTGGCTTTAAGTTTGTCATCAAACCAAAATATTTTAGAACAGCATTTTAAATGCCTATACAACTGCTGAGTGTTGAGCACATGGTAATACCGTTTTCTCCAGATATGGTAGTTTATGATAAATGTTACCAGATTTTGTACTCTTCATGTAGTATGCTACTAAACACTAAGACAAATGGGCTCACTGAAAGGGTATTTCCTTTGAAGGATACAAGCTGCAGACCACCCATAGAATGTACAGAAATAATTTAGTGTCAGGATAAAAAGCTAGAGCAAAATATTAGTGTCTCAGAATCCTAATGAATAAAAGACTTTTTAAAACAAAGACTACACATAAAGGTGTTTTGAAAAAAATAATATGAAGGCCACAACAGCACTTGGGGAAAGCAAAAGAGTATACTCTATCATATTATTGTACTGTTTGAAAATTTCTAAATATTTGTGTGCTGTGATTTTATTTCTGGCAAGCTGGAGAGAGATGTTGGAAATTATGCAGAACTTCAAGGACCTGAGTCTTCTTTCATAGCAGCCTCTTGCTTGAATAAAGAAGTCATTTGTGGAGAGGTATTCAAGAACTACATTGCTGTATAAAAAAAAAAAACTCATATGTCCTTGCAACTGAAAACAATGCTGGATAAATGTAACCTTTCTCTATAAAACTGTTTTTAAAATTTTAGACCTAGCTCTGCATTTAACCCACCATCCTTCCCAGGTGCTGTGAGGGAACATGACTGCACAAAACTAGTGCTTCTCTCCCACACAGACGCTGCAGTCCCACACTGAGAGGAAAACTAGTATCTTTCAAATTTTACTATTGAGAGGGAGAAAGAGTGAGAGGGAGAAAATCTCCCAGAACAGTCAGTCATTTGGCTGAAAAGGCTGAAGTTCAACTACCTCCTCTACCACAATCCATAATTATAGAAAAGTACAATAGCTGCAAACTCTAAGCCTGGGTGTATAATAAACCTCCTTTGTAATATTACCTGCTCTTCATGGCCAGATCTTACAAATGGATTTGTGAGATTAGAGCCCTGTATCTGCACAAGCCACACTGACTTCAGTTTTGAAGTGTTTAACGGAACTCATGTTCTACTTGATCTTCATGCTTTTCTTTTGTATTGGAGTAAGTTTCCCGTGTAGTATAGAATGCAGATGTTTTCAGATGTGTATTTTTCCTTCAGTGCCACCAAAAACTGTTCTTATTCATACTGTCACTAAAATAATTTTAACATGGAGATATCAAAAAAGTTAAAGCATTGGGAGAATTTTTTGAAAAGTAAATGACCTTTCTTTACCTCCCACGGTGTCTTTTAGTAACCTAGTGATTATGGTTAATTGTGAAAATAGTTGTCTAGAGGATGTGCCACAGAAAACTCCTGGTAAAACAGAGTGCAGCATACCTTAATGCCTTTTTTTTCCTTAATATGAAAAAAAAAAAAAGCTGTTTCTTTTCAAAATCCACCGCTTCTGAAATATTTCCTTCATCTTTAAGCTCTGTTTTCCAGATGACTTCAAGCAACTTTTACTTTATAGCACAACACAAATTATATTAAGAAAGCATAATTTCAAAATGGTCTGGTTACTCTGATTAAAGAGAGAGCTGTGTCGAGTAACCTTTTTATATAATAAAAATTGTAATAGACCAAGACTCATCAGTCAAAAGGCTTTATTACTGTCTACTGTAGAAAACCGGTTTTGCTGCTGCTGAATGGTACATCCCTTGCTAGTCACAATATACCTCATTTCCTGCTTAGATGACAGAAGATACTAAGATAAAGTGTGAAAGGAACGAGGAGCTGTGTGATATAGATATATGGAAGAGTAAAAAATGTTGTAAAAGTAAAAATTAAGTTCTGCTTAAAAACTTGTGTTTGAACTAAGTTTCAAAAGAGAAAACAAAGATCCCCAAGTTTCTGTGTGCTTACTTTGGATAGGACAGACTGGCTAATAAGTCCAGGACCAAACAGGACTGAAGAAAAGACTGTTTACAGACTAAAATACTCTAAGATGTTCACAGCACCTGGCACAGCTTAAAACTAAATTGTGTTATCTTACTGTAGGTTCAGAAAACTGTCTTGAACAGAAGCTGAGAACACCTCGTCGACGATGTCAGCAGCCCAAAATGCTGAATAGCCCTGAGGACAACATGTACTATAACCAGTTAAACGTGAGTTCAAAGTGGCAATAAAGCTGTTTTACTGGCTTTGTTTCCAGTTAATAATTCTGTTATTAATACCTGTTTCAGCCCCTCCAGCCCCACCCCCACGTTCTTCTGCTCTCGTCTTGAACATGTGCTTATGCTCTTTATCTGTTGCTTTCATGTCAGGATGTCTGCCTTCACGGTGAATAATTGATGTGGTTTATCAAAGACGAGCAAGATGCATGCTTCATCAGGCTCACTTGAGCCCTTTGATCAAAAAAATTATGCTGTGACTTCTGATATTATCAGCATCTGCTTGCATTCAACACAAAATCACTTTGAATTAAAAATTAACGACTTGCTGCTTTGCTTTGACTGTGTGTTCTTGGCCCTCTCCACAGGGAACTCTAGAATATCAAGGGAGCAAGAGGAAGCCAAGAAAACTTGGGTAAATATCTATCTTCTTAGTTCTAAGCAACTGTAAACAGAAGAAGTCCTTTGTGATATTACAGAATATGCAAAACTTTCTAGAGAGGTTTCTAAAAATAAACAATTAACATATTTCTGTGCATTGACATTGGACATTTTCTGCAGAAGCAAATTTAAAACTTGCATGTACTGCTGTCTGCAGACACTAGAACTGATTCTTATAAAATATGCTCCCCAGCTTTCTGTAAGAGCTTCTACTAAAAAAATAAAATTAAAAAAGGTAAAAAACTAAAACCACCACATCTTTCATCATGTTTTTAAGTGCATTTATCACTAGTGAAGGGTGCCAGATGAAGGGTGTTGAAACTGAAGTGCTCTGACCTAGAACATGGACAGAAGTCCTGACAGCTTTGCAGCAGCACACTCACAATGGGCTTCAGCCCTCCCTGGGGAGCACATTCTAAGAACTGACAGAGGCCAGTCAGCCCAAAAAGGGAGTTGCTCCTTCTGCATTGAACAGAGTCAATTCTCGTTGTCACATGACCAGTTATCACCTGGTGATAGGTAGAAATAGCTGAAAACAATCTAGAAAAGCCAAGCTGGCTACTGTACAGCTGCCAGAATATTTCACTGACTGATCACATGGACCAGACAGAAGTGATGGATGCTTAGTCTTGAAAATGCACCTACTCCAAAAACATGCTAGAATTTTGTGTATTATTTCCTCTAATTTTAATTAATCTTTGAATATTATAACTGTATGAATAACTGTTTGAACTGTATGAAAACATCCTGTTTGTAAGCTCTTTGAGTCAAGGTTAAAGCCCAAACTTTTGCATGACTGCACAAGATTTGATTTATTTTCCATAGTTTAAAAAAGTCTGTATTCCTGTTCAGGGAATAACAACACTAACATGGGACTGCAGTTCTCATCATACATCATAGGAAAATGAGAGCCTCTTGATGTCAATAGGGCTTTCCTCAAAAATTGGTGATGTGGTCTTTGGCTTGTAGTCACAGCAAACCACCAGCTGAAATATGTTATCAAAATCATACCCTGCTTGTGGAACATATACAGACAAAAAAAGCCATGTTGCTCAAATGAAATGCCCATTTGACATAAATAATTGTTCTTTCATTCTGTACACCCAAAATGAAAGACTATATTGTATTTCACTGTACCTCAGAACCATTCAGAGTATAATCATTAAAAAGTATGTATAAAAGCTGTATCTTTCTCATCAGATCATTCCATCTTTTTTGTTTGTTTGTTTTCATTTTTTGCTTTCTTGTATTAGCATTCTTCATTTTCACATCCATAGAGAATTTTTTATTTCTGAAGATACTGACAGATTTAATTTTTGAACTTAATAAATGTTTCCTTTCAAGCCAAATCAAAGTGCTGGATGGAGAGGATGAGTATTACAAATCTTTGTCAGCGGTTGAATCTATCCCTGAAGATGACAGTTTTCTCAGTTCCCCATCTCCTCCTTCTTCAAGAGGTGTGTCTTTTGCTCAAAGCTGAACCTCACTTACTCTATTGACAAATACTGGTAAGAATATTTTCATGCTGGTGATCTCTTCGAATTAGCTTTGTGTGTATGTGTTTATATAATATATTAAAAAAAATGATTTCAGCTAATAACTTACTTTCGCTGGTTTTGCAGTTGTAAATTGTACCATTTAGCTATAATCTATAAGCAATTCCAGTAAAGGAGAGCAGCACTACCTGTTTGTGTTGATGCTGGTAACATATTTCTTTAGCAGCAAGGTTAGTCGATACAGTTCCGACCCCTTCTTCCCTGTTCCCCCCCGGGCTGCTGTTCCCACCCTGTGCCATCCCTTCTGTTGTGCTGGCACAACTGCTGGTAGAGCTGTGTGAAAAATAAGATCAAGGAACTGAACTGGATTAGAAGAACTCCGTACTAAAAATTTTCACTTGGGGTCATTGTGAAAATGTTTTGTATTTCGTTGGACTGGTATTAAACATTATAACTTTCTGTGCTGTGTTACGGCTTTTAACACTACAAAAATGTACAGAGTAAAGTAATCTAAAATAATATTTGTGTCTCAATTTGCCTTGTAAATATTTTTCGTATAAATTACTAGTTTACCATAAGTTTAACTTGAAGAATTATTTCAAATCATATAGAAACAAAAGAGTTTTAAAGCTACCTTTTCACACCCTGCTACATATAGACCTTGTGACCGAAATGATCATTATGACTAGTTATTCTTGTTACTCATGCAAATATTTAATTTATTTCTTTAATTTCTTAACATGTATCTCTGGGCTGCAGTGATTCCTACATTTCCACAGCCCTCTTGTATGTAGCAGGGGAAAAAAAAATGTCATCTGCACATTTTTCCATATGCTTTTCACTTTCTTTCCAAATACGTAATGAAACAGTATGTAACTTTCTGTGGACACTGAGATGCTTTGCTGATAACCATTTCCATGACAAAAGCCGACTATTTCATCTTACTCTTTACTTTCTGTTCCTGAGCCACAGTTTTTATCTGTGACAATTCTTTGCTTCTTTTCCATACAAGCTGTTGTAAAAAAAAATTGGGAAATAAAACATTTATGTGTACCTCAAACCATGCTGATTAAATCTGACCATGTCTTATTTTGACCTAATGATAATCCTTGGTTTTATCTCCCTCCAATAGGTTTACCCTACTCTGTGCTAACAAACCTTCGTTGTGGAGATGTAGTTCATGCCTGTTTCTTAAGCTACAGAATTCCTTACTATCAAGATTCACTGGCACTGTCTTTTTGACCACAGGGCAAGGAAAGATGGCATGGGGGAAAGATGTCATTCTAGCTGATGTCATAGTGTTGGGTCATAGGCTGGACTTGATGATCTTGGAGGTCTATTACAGCCTCAGAAATTCTGTGATTCTGTGAAATGAAAACCAAATGCAGTCAGAACATCTCTAAGACAGGTTTGAAAGGAAAAAAGGTAATGAATTAGGTAGTTCAGCAAAAGCTTTGTCTCTCCTAATAAACACAGAAATTGTCAGGCAGGGTGAGAGAAGGATTCAGTTGTCCCAGGAAGAACTCATACTTCACCCAAAATGTGAGACAGAAGGTTGAAACTAAAAGGTAAAATCCTGACAGAGACTGAGTCCTTCAGTTCACTCCTCATTCTCCTCTGCTGAACATCTGGGTGGATTTAATTTAAAGGTACTTTAAAACCTTTAAAATTTAGGGACTTTTAAACAACAGAGCAGGTGATTAGGTGCTCATACATCAATGATATTCACAAATGCAGTGCAAATATGAATGGCAACTAATCTAGATTAGTATGTGTAGATCAGTTTCTTTACATTTTGTCAAAATATAACAGTGAGTATTTGTTATGATACCTCATCAAAAATAACATACAACTTTTCCTACACAATGTATACATTTTCCATTAATTTGTAATGTATCTGGATGGAAGATAACATTTTAGAAGTCAAATGACTTACTACATTCATATATTGACATAGATCACATGGAGTTCTAGCAATATTGATGCTTTGCTGTTCCATCCTTCCTTTTTGAAAATGATTAGGAAAGATAAAAGATAAAGTTTTCGTATTTCTTCAGTTCACATCATTATTATGTATACTTAGACTCTGTGAATCGTTTATCAGTTGTTTTAGCTAAATGATAGTAAGGTTCCAGTTAGGTATTATGCCATGTGTCTGAAAATCAACAGTTTACCTTGCACATTGGTCTGAGTAGTCTATTAATTTCATAAAGAAGTTAGGGAAAGTGAAAAATAATAACGTAATTCAGTGAAGCACTTAATCCAAAGCCTAAGCCCCACTGAAGTCAATGAAAATTCAGCATGTAATTAAGTATGTTGCTGAATGTGAGGGCCCGAGTTAACAAGAGCAGCTTCAGAACATTAAATAGTAAAGCACAAGCAAAATACAAACACACTCTAAGTACATTCCTTAGGTTTCTTCTTTTTTCTTCTTGCCAATTGTTAAGCTTGTATCAATCTCAGCCATCAGAAATGGACTTCAAAGAGGATTTTAAGCAGTCTTTAATTGCATGGAAAGGGTAAAATAGAATATTTTCCTTGTTATATGCAATGCCACTACCTACATCTGCTACAATTTTTCAAATTAGTTTAATGTTGCTAATTTATACTGAAGTTACTATTGAAAAGCTGCTGATGAGTAGTGGGTTTTCATTCTTCTTACTTTTTACTGGCTAAAAACTGCACAAAACCAGTCTGCATATTTTGTTACTTCATAACTTATCCCCTTTTCCTCATTTGTTTTTGATCAATTCACTTTACCCTCTACAGACAACCCCAGTGAGGTGGCCTTCTCTTATCCTCATTTTACAGCACATCCATGGCTTTAGATTATTAAAGACCATATCCTCAGCTTGCAGTAGAGCCATGCAGTCACACTAAAACTGGCCGGAGTTGAAATTCTGTTCCCACGTTGGTGGAAGCATGTGTTCGGGTTGATTGAGTTCTGCAAGGAAAGGAGTACAGGACACATGTCAGTATGATGATCAGTCAGTGGCAGCATGTCAGTGTGAATTGCTTAGATTTTCTTGTTTAGTTTTGATGCTATTGAAGCACTGTCCTGATTTATTTCCTTTCACGTATATTAGCTTCAAATATTAATGTATTTTGCTTAATAGATCATAACATATCCTGTTCTTAATATTTTATAAAAGCGTTTAAATCCTGTTAGGAAGAAGAAAATTTCTTGGTGTGTAAATACAGTAAACAGTTTTCAGCAGATGGGAGAGAAAAGGGTGAAACTCAACAAGGGATTTAAGTAAATTTCTTCTGTAGACCCTAATGGCACTAGAAGCCAATTCTTGCCGAGGACAGTTTCTTCCTTTCAGTTATGGCAGCTTAAAAACTTCTCTCTGTGCCCACAAAATAAGGCAGGGAGCTTTTGGAGATTAGCCCCTTTCATTTGGTAATTTTAAACGTGCTTCACACTTAAACATTTACATCACTTCAGTAACATTAAAGGGACCTTAGAATAGGAGTAAATTGCAGCCATCTTAGATTTGCCCCCAGTGTGACCTCCCTCACCCCTACACTGTAAGAGTGCTGGAAAGAGCTTTTGTGCACTGAAGGTCTTTTAAGTGTCCCCTATCAGACCATCCAAGAATTTCTTGTTTCTTAGAAGATTATAAAATATAGCTATAAATAATGTAAAGCTAAAGACTTTGCTGAGTCAAATCAGGCCAAAAGTAGATTTTCCTTTTGCAAATGGGTGGTAACAATCAAACCCAAATTTTTCAGTGGTAGGTATAGAAAGTAACTCACACTGGACAGTTACAAATTCAACTTCCTGGAAGGAAAATTTCTTCCTAACAGTAGGCAACTACTGATTATCTCATGTCATTTAGCATAGTTGCTAATATAGGCATAATGCTTATATAATTATAGATTTATTTTACCTTTTTCTATGTTTTATGTAACTGTGAATGTTTATACTTGCAAGCAATTGTCTCATTGTGTTTTAATTCCACGAAATTCCTGACTTCTGGTACACTGTGGTGCTAAACACCATACAGGCCACACACATGCACACAAACACAACATGGATTTGTTGTTTCAGTTTTAAACTAAAGATATATAGTTAAATGTGGTTCTTTTTAATTGTGTTGGAGACCTTCTGACTTACACTGTCAGAAGGTAAAAGGGAGCTGCCAGTTTACTTTCTTTATACCCCCAGTGCACTTCATATTCAATATAAATGGTTGCACACTATAAAGACTTGTAAGGTATCTCCTAATGTTGCTATTTTCTATATTCTGATCACTTCAATTTTTGCTATACTTTATTTAAAGATAGTCATGACTGGATATTCTCTAACCTTCATTGTCATAGCCAACATCCATTATTATTAAGAAATATATTTTTATTTATATATTCTATCATAATGAAAAATAGGTATGGTTTTAAATAAGGAATATATTAAAAGTAAAAATAAATAAGAAAATTAAGATATATAGTGTGGTTAGGTCTATTCTTATTTGATATTGAATTCAGTAAACAGTAGGAAAACAGGATGAGTTTCATACACTTTGTTATGTGGTTGTGTCTGATAGTGCACAACATGTATGCCTAAACCCTGCAGTTTTAATACAAAGTGGTCTCTTTTCAGTATCCATTGGTCTTTCCGTGTTTTCATGCATATGAGGACATATGATCAAATCTCACATTTTAGAGCTCTGGTCCATCACTGTAAGTAGAGTTTCTTCACAAGTTTCTTCTTCAGTGAAAATTCAAAAATACATAATTTGGGAAAAAGTTATGTGATTTCGTGGAGAGGGAGCAAGAAGGCAGTTTTGTTGTGGAAGCAAGTGTCTGGAGGTCAACATGGCTGGGTGGACTACTAGCTATTTTACACCTGACTTAAATTAATATAAAATGGGATTTAAGTGCCAGTTTTTAAATGTTAGCTCCTTTTGTAAGAATTGTAATTGCATTGGGGTATTGCTTTCTTATTGTAAATTAGTTTGCAATGAGATAAATAACTGAAGTCTACCATACTCTCATTCTTTTTTTTTTTCTCAAAATGGAAGGAGAATTTTGAGAGACAGCAAAGCCATAACATTTTTAAATGTCTGCTGGTTAACCAGATACATATAGTACATACAAGTCAAAATAATGCTATATGGCACAAATGTATCATCCTATAAGAAACAGGTAAGTAGTTGTAGTACTGATATACGCACAAGACATGACATGTAATAAACTTATCTATCCTGCTTATAACTGTGACAACAAAATAAAAGAAATCATGCCAGCTTTGCTGTTAACACTAGAAATGTGTTTTGCCAATGGGCCTTTTCTTTAAGACTGTTCACCCTTTGAGGAGTTGTAGCAAAATGCTTAGTTAAGAGAAAGTGTTTCTGCTTGACAACAAAGCAGAACTCCCAGACTGAGAAAAGTAGCACAGAATCCTGTGAAAACCAGAAGCTAGGGAGCAGTCCTCTGGGCCAGAGCTAAAGGTTACAGAACGCAGTGGGAAGCTTTGTGTCTCTGTGCTGGACACTGGAACTGCCAAGGGAGGAAGCCAACAATTCATAATAATAGCTCACTGTGTCTTTAAACACAGGCTGATGCCCTACTCGTCTTAATGGATTTGTCCAGAATTATTGGAAAAGGTTTTATTCCTTGTATAAATCCACTATCAGTCAGAACAGTAAATATATACATTGTGTTATCAGGGAAGTGTTTATTGTAGTGTTCATGTGCTGTGATGCTAAAGGACGTAACAGATAAGTCAAAAACACATCTTGGAGTAATGTTTCCAGAAAACAGATTACATATTATTGATCAGGCCAGTAATAGATTAAATTCCTTGACTTTGTTTGGCAGGCCTATTTTTTTAATTAAATTGCAGATGATTTTTTTTCAATAATTTAAATAGTATGTTACCAAATAGTTGGCAAATGGAGCAGGCAGCTGGAGCAAGTGTATTGACATGTTTGCATTTTTCTGCAAAATACCTAGTCTAAATTCTCACCCATTTCCAGTGAAAAGTAGGCTTGAAAGTCTTGTCTTCATGTCTCAGTGAAAGTAACATTACCCCAAGAAAGACTGGGTGAATTCATCGGGCTGGAGTGCAGGGCTGGGAGAGAAGGATGCAGGGCAGCAGGCCAGCCTGTCAGGGCTGTTTCCAAAAATGGTGCTACTGCTCATGGTAAGTTTCTGATGAAGACCTATCTAAAACTGCAGTAGCAGAACTGGGGCGCTGTGCTGCATAATGCACTGACAGGGATGGGTGAGCCCAGGACGGGGGTAGGAGGGTCTTGTGTCTCTGGTGGAAGTGATCTTCAAAAAGCTGAGTGCTGGACTATAGCATTTCTATACAGTCAGGAAATGACAATATGGAGGTGCTGCGTTGGGGTCCTTAGCAAAGGGAGTGGGATGCAGAGGAGCTACTTCCACAAAATTGTGTGACACAGATTATTCAATATTTTTTTTTGTTCTTGCTCCCTGTTATAAACAACAAATTAACACAGTTAATGCAATGGGAGAGATTATATAAAGGCTTCTATGACAGAACAGCTCTTACTGACATCACAAAATCTTTGAAACACAAACTTTTTGTTTTGTGATTTCTATCACACCAGTAATAGGCATTCCTCAGTGCTACTGCAAGAAAAGTAATTTTAAATAATCTGTTAATTTGATTAAATTGTCAATAATCTAAGATACCCAATTCCCATACATATTTCTAAGACTGATGTATGCTGTAGAAGAAACAAGAGATGCAGTTCAGTCTATCAATCCATACAGCTGAAATCTGGGACAAGACAATATATTAACTACACTGTTGCTAGTTTGCCTTTACGCCTCAAGATAAAAGTAAGCTGTAAAAGAAGAAAAAGTATGAATGTAACCACTGTTCTTTATGTTCTTGTTCTGTGGGATTAGTGTGATGGAAGTTTACATCCAAATTCAAAGTTAAGTACTAAATGCAGGCACGGACTTCATTTATTTGATGAAATTGATCTGTTAGAAATGAAGTGTTAAAAGACAAACAGAATGGGAAGCTTCATAAAACTGTATCTTTTGATAACTTATATTACGATCTCCAGCATTTTTAACTCAGTGCAGATTTACAGCTGAATTCCAATTGGAAATTGGTATTGATTGATTATGTTGCTCATTTAACATTCCAGCATGCTGCAACAATAATGCAACAGACTGTGATAAAATGGGATGTGATCTAACAGGACGTGACCGATGGGATGAGAGCAAAACACTGGGTCTGCTGCTAGTGCTGTGCAGTAGTTCAGATTGGCATCTTATGTGCTTTGATTGTTCATTTCATTTTACTGTCATCCTACTGAGTTGAACATTTTAAAAGACACAATGTTTTTCCATCTGTAAGTCATGGAAAGACAGATGGATATGGAGAAACTCCACCTACAGAGCCTTGACTGAATGCCATTGCCCACTTAGTGGCAGAGAAATCTCTTCTGGAAAATCAGAATGTCCTTAAACATATTATATTGTGAAAGGCTCTTCAATATAGGAACTCTGATATTTGTAATTATTTTTAATGACTAGAAGTAAACCAATCTGTTCCTTATCAACAGACCTGCTGTATTATAAACACCACTTCTGTTACACTGAAGTTAATCCCCACTCCTGTTATAAGAAACTCATCCTTATTAAAGTAACATTAAGAGCTTCTTTTTATTGATCTGCTCCTTTCACTTAATTATAGGAACTTACTGATGTTTTAATAATAACCTTGCAAGCTTTATCTCATTTTACTTCAGTGTGTGTTACAGAAAGATGCTATGGAAACTAACTTAGCATAAACATTTTGCAGATGTCTTTAAAGGTTACGGAAAAAAAGATGTAGTTGCACTGCATGTTAACAAAGATGGCTGAAAAACTACAAGATAAAAGAGAGCCTCGAGTATGAACATCAAAGAATTGTTAATGACAAGAAATACCATTAGGGTTAGCATCCCTTTTGTTTCAGCCCCCTCACACCTGCAGTGTGTTGCAGATTCTGTCTTTGTTGGCACATCTGAATTACTTCCATTAGCATTTATAGAAAAGTGGCTGCAAAACAACAGAAATGTACCCCTGGTTTTCTCTGTTGCTCCAAAAAGTCGGATATTAGGTTCTCTGTGGGTTTCCTTCAAGGTACAGTATCTTATTGTAAAGGAGACTATAGACCCAGGATTCCGTTGATTGCAAATGAGCTAGGTTGAAAGGAGAGGGGAGCTTTTGTTACTGCTAGAGAACTAATATAAGCAACTACAAGAAGCACACATAAGAAGCTCAGACATTAGCAATAGCAAAATCAGAGCGTGAAATTCAGATTAGCCCTCCACAGGCTGTGAGAGGGAGGGGGTATTGGAAGACTTGGCATGGCTAAAGGTGTAACCTGTTTCATTTGGCCCCTGAAAATTTTTAACAGATGGTGGGACCAGCTGTCTTTTTCAGCCATTTAATAAACTCTTCGGTGGTAACAGTTTGGGAAGTGGGGGGTTTTGAGTTTTAGGCCAGAGGAAAAAATAAAGAAATCTGTCCCAATTGTCTTTGCCAAATAGTGAAGTCTGGAAACATTATGAAAAGTTAAAGTGAAAAATCTAATTGGTGGTACTGTCCTGATTATACATTTCAACAGAAGAGAAAAAAAAGAACTGCCTGTGCCCAAGTGGACCAGTGCATGGAAAAAAATGCCTATTATGTTGTTATCTTTATCTGTCATTTTAATTTCAGCTCTTGCAAAGGAGGCACATAATGAGAAATTTTAAATGAGCTGTAGAATGAGAAACTGTCTTACTTTTTGAGATATGATACTATATCAAAGTAACAGGCAGAGTGATCTCTTACATTTAATACAAACTCCAGAATAGGTCTTGGATAAGATCAAGTTTCCATGGTCTGCCCAGGTAAATATAGCAATCAATGAACTTATCCTGACTTGCATAATATGGTGTTATAAAATGACAGTAAGCTGCCATTTTAGGAACATACAATGTTCAGGCTCTAGTAAAAAAAAACCTAGTGATATGTGGGATTTTGTTTATTATGATAGTTTACAAAAAAAAAAAAATACACTGCAGCTCTATTTCTTCAGTTAAATTATTTTTTTTTAAATTAACATTTCCAACACAATGCTTAAATGGCAACTCTCAATTATATGAGATGTTTTATTTAAAAAGCATGTCTAGTGTCTTTGAACAGAACAGTTCTTTTTGCACATTTACATGCTACCCAGCTGAGCAGCCAACCCTTCCATTTGACAAGGGCTTTGTTGTGCCTACAGGCCTATTATAAGCTCTAGATTGTTTGCCCTTAATAAATTGCAACAATAAGACAGAAACCTCTTTCAAGTTAAGAGAAATAAACCACGTTGCCTACATAGCAAAGCATATGAAGTTTAATAATGACAACAGAAACATATCTACTAAATCTCATTTGCTTTGCTCCCAGATCACTGCAGTTAAGATAGCACAGAAAGGTTAGCATCTTTCCATGCATTGAACAAAAGCTCAAAGAAAACAACAGTGGGACAAAACAACTATAGCTACAGCATTTTTTGTTCTTAACAATATAAAATCATACTGGTAAAGATTGTAGTGAGAGCTAAACCAGAAAGAAATGTGAACATGATTAAATGTAGAATGGAAAAATGTTTTTAACTGAAACAAGACATGATTTCATATTAGTGTGAGGAAATAAAAAAGCATGGAAATTATTCAAATTGAAGAATTTATACTACTCTCCAGTGTGTTGGTGTGTGTCTGCTTGTCTGTGCTATTCAGGCCCTCCACTGAATCACAAAGCTCTCCCAATTTTGCTTTTATAGCAGCTAATGGGCATTCTTTTGAGGCTCAAGTGTTGGTTGGGAACTTGTGATCTTAAACAAAATTGTTAAGCCCTGCTTCTGAGGCCCCATTTGTAACATTCAGCTGTCAGCTGTGTTGTGTTTGCTAGAGATTGTTGGAAATGGCTGTCTTTGTTGAACTTAGATCTGTATATTTTTTCACTAAAACTGGAAATTCCCAATGATTTTTAGAGTATATCTGCATGTTATGAAGAAAATAGGAAATAAAGTGAGAAAATGACAACACTCCGGACTCCCTGTGCAACAGTAAAATTTGAGAAGGTGAGCACACCTGTCACTAAACCACTAGGTATATGTAATTTGAAAGAGGTTTCTCTATTGGAAACTATTTAGTAACTCAGTACAGTGTTTTCAGAAAGAAATTCCAGTCACTGTTTCATTTATAGTTTACATTTTTTAATTTTTTTTATTCACAGAGAGAAGTTCTGAGGATATAAGTATTTCTTTGCTTTGATAATAAGAGAAGTACACGTAGTACTTGGAAATATTGCTGAAAAGATAAAAGTACAGTGTTATACACTTTCAAAGGAAATGTAGTGTTTATGACAGGTATTGATTCAGATGGGTTAAAGGCTGCTTTTCCTTCTCTTAAGGTATTTTTGAGCTATCTATGTACGGTACTTTGAGGACCATTAGGTATTTTCTTGGGAATGTTCAGTATTTCAGATACCTCTAACTTTCTTCTGCTCAGCCACAACATGTGGGAAACATCATTGTCATCCTGCTTTCACAGGAAGGGGGAACTGAAGATCAAGGTGGTTGTGGTTTTTCTCTCTCCCGTCTTCTTTTGTGTCAAAAAGAATTAGAGGTGGATTCTTCATTGTCTCTGCCACAGTACAGTGACAAGGTGCCAGCTTCACCACTTCTTCCAACTGCTGCACAGAACCAAACGGAGAGAACATAATTTGTTATTTCTGAGAGGGCAGAGAAATCTGTGCAGCTTCCTACAGTGCTAATCTCTGTTGTATCCAACTTCTGGGTGACACTTGGAAGAAGAATTTTAAAGAATGGGTGTGAAGAGAGAAATATTAATGATCTTTGATGAAGGGAAAAATTAATGGACTTCAGAACAATAGAACAGAAAACTGAGGGAGACTTGGAAGAAAAGAGAGGAAGCTACTTGAGGCAGGGGGGGAAGGGCATGAACCATTAGGATTCGTGGAAGTGGTAAACTTTAGTGAATTCTGAGGATTATCCTTATCATGTACTATAGTAAAGCCCAAAATCATCTTGCAGTGTGTCATAAGATGCATATAACACCTATGGTAGCAAAACACTTCGAGACACTTTGGAAGCTTCTCGAGAAGGCAAGCGATATAGTTACTACAACTCCAAGTAAATTCTTTTAGAATATAAAATTGCAAATGGACTAGTAATTGGAATTCCAAAACCAGAGACAAACAAAATACATCAGGTATAAAATTCCTAGATTTTCTACAATAGGAAACTGCTATGATATCAAAATTGGTATACTTGGTTCCAGATCTTGGGATCTGGTTCCCCTTTTAAAAATCACAAAAAGTCTTTCCTTTTTGATGCTTCAGAGTAAAACATCTTCTTTTTCTAGGCCTGCAGTACTGCAAGGAATCAAGTTTTTAAACCATTAAGTTCATTAGCTTTTCCAACGTTTACAGTATCTTTATACAGAATCTTTCCTGGCATAAGTTTACAGAAAATACAGAACAAAAATAGGAAAAAGAAAAAATCTGGGTTTATTAATTTTGAAAAATAGTAGTTTTTTAGTATGCTAGAAAATTAGTAGTTGGAACTCCAGAAAGATAGTCTACTGGGCAGGTGATAAAAATCATAGGTAGGTGATAAATAGTGTATTTAATTAACAAATACTTCTCCAGACAAACGCTATTAATTGCTTGATGTAAATAGTTTTGTTGTGATTTGTCCTTCATATTTATAGCATATTGTAGCAAAAATAGTTGTTATCCTTCATCTGAGGAGGTTGTTTTCTTCAGTAGGAAAGACACAGACTAAAAAAAAATATTCTTTTCTCCTTATTTTTTCTGGAGTTAATAATGTCACAAGGAAGTATTTGCTTTTTAGACACATTGCACAGAGATAGATATCTCTGGTTATCTCTAACTTACATTTATGTTTTAAGATGATCAAGGGATATCAGAAAAATACCAAGAGGTCAAAATATATCACTTTGTTTTTTCCAGCTCAATCCTGTAAAAACCCAAGCTTCACTCAAATATCTAAATATAGATATTATTATTTTCTTCATACATAAAGACCTCAGATGTTTACAGCCCATTTACAATTAAATACGTGATCTGTCTGCTCAGCCAGACTAAATCTGTGTACTTTCATTAAAATCACACTGGTTTTGTTTTTGACAAAATAATTAATCACTATCTGGGAAATCATGTTTAACAATAGCACACACTTGGAGAGGCAAGATTACAAGCTTGTTCTCAATATCCTATGAGTCTTCATTTAGCTCTTTGTATATTACTGTATAGCTGCAAATAACAACAACAAAACCTGGATTGAAATTTAGGACATGCAAGAAGAGTGCTGCACAAGGGTTAGATAGAAATAATTTTCTGCATCCTCTGAATTATTCTGAGTGGCCAAGAATGAAAAATACCCCAAACTTTTATTCCTCTTTTGAGCTCCCCAGACTTCCACGATGTGAACGTGCCAGTTCATAAATAATGCCTGCAAGACTGTTAGAGGAGAACCAGCCAAACATGAATTGACAAGGAGCTGGTAAGGGAAAAACAGTGCCCCACAACTTGGCTGATCCAGCAATATGTTTACGTGTCGGTGCCTCATGTATTTGAAGACCAACAAATTCTTGATAGCCAGGAAACAGGGTGGTGGCCACAAAGCTAGTCACATTCTTAAAATAAAAAAATGTGTATTACATACAATGCTACAGTAGCTCAGCTGTTCTGCAACCAGAAGGGAGTCGCTGGAGATAACTGTGTGCCATAGTTCTGCATTCACTGTATCGGCTCATATACAGTGGTAGAAGGATTCACTGGAAAATGTTGGTGAAACATTGGCTGAGCTGAGGAGAAAACTGGCATAGAGACAATGTCTACTTGAAGGAAAAACAGCTCTTCTGACTGCTCCCGTGTGTAAGATCAAAGAAATATAGATGGTAGCATTGCCAAATTTGCAAAGTAGTATCAGTAGCAAAGCTTGCAGGTCTTTCTTCAGGGGAGGTTGTCACCACTGAGAGTGGTTGTTTTGATGACTGGCAAGTGAAACTAGTGCCTTGGATAGAACCCTGTAGTGAAGAGTTTTCTGAAGCAGGGAAAGGATGGGCTCTAGAACTTAAGTATCTAGTTTTCTGCTCAGTATTTTCAGTGTCTGAGTTATAGAGGCACATTTGGCTGTTCAGTGCAGCCAACCTAACACATTTTGTCTTTGTAAAGCAAAGGTGTTAGGCTCTGTTTTTTTTTACTTACCATAGGCTCTAATCATTGTCCATCAGGAAGAGTAGGAATATATGTGTTGTGAGCACGTTGTCTTATTGCTCTACTTGCATAGGCTACAGCCTATGTTTGTCTCCTACCTGCCTCCACTCAGCTTCATTGCTCCCTGTCTGCCTGCCCAAGGTTATCTGGGCTTTACTTCTCAGCTCTTTCCCACAGAAAGATCGATATCTGCTCATAATGAAAAGTTGCTGAGAAAGTATACAAGTGTCAGAAGAGACTGCCATGAAATCAGGGGGTGGGAGGGATTTAGAAAAGAGTTTGGATTTTGTAGTGGGAGTGAGGTGGAACATTGTACCATATGGTCCCAAGTTGTGTGCCTCTGCTCTTTGGTAGGGCTGTTCAGTCCAACTTGCTGCTCTTCAATAGGGTTAATATGTGACACAGGACAAGATACATGATTTCCATATGTTTCCTTTGATAAGGAAGGACTAATAGCATACTACTTCTTTATAGAAGAGTTGCAAAGATAAATGCTTTAAAGACAATATAGAATCATAGAATCATAGAAATGTCTGGGTTGGAAGGGATCTCTAGAGGTCATCTAGTCCAACCCCCCTGCTGAGAGCAGGGACATCCGCAACTAGAGAAGGTTGCTCAGAGCCTTGTCAAGCCTCACATTGAGTGTCTCCAGGGATGGGGCCTCAACCACCTCCCTGGGCAACCTGTTCCAGTGTTCTACCACTCTCATGGTAAAGAACTTGGTCCTTACATCTAATAGGCTCATGCTGACTAAATATTGACTTCTTCCAAAACACTCACTGCACAGTTTGACCTTATTCTTACTTCAGGCTGTCCCAAGACTTTGCTTGTTGATCTAATTCCCATATTTTCTCCAGCTCTGCAGCTGCACTCCTATTACGCAGAAAAATATATTGAATATGACTTCCTTCTGAAAGGAACAGAAGGCTTGATCTGCAGACCAGACCCACTTCTTAGGGAAGTCTGCTGCCTCCTTGGGACCTGGGTTAAAGATGTGGTGAGAAAACTTCCTACCCTGGCACAGTCTTCAGATTATTATCCTCTGTTGACTTTTCAGGTAGGAAGCGATGCACTCGCAACAAGGAATCAAAGAGCAATCAAGAGAGACTTCAGGGTCTTAGGACAACTGGCCAGGGGTTCAGGAGCACAAGTATTGTTCTCCTCTATCCCTCCAGTTGCTGGGAATAATGAGGGAAGAAATAGGAAGAACCATCAGATCAATATCTGGCTCCAAGCTTGGTGTCACTGGCAGGACTTCAGATTTTTTGATCATGGGTCAGTTTAAAACAACACCAGGCCTGCCAGGGGCACACCTGTCTCCAAAGAGAAAAAGGATTTTTGTTCAGTAGTTGTCAGGCTCATTGAAAGAGTTTTACATTAGATTTGAAGGGGGAAAGGGATAAAACCAGGCTTGCTGGGGATGAGCCTGGGGGCAGCACACCGATGTTTGTGGGACAGCATGCTAGCAAGGTCCTTTGGCCTGCCATCTGGATGGCAGGGGATGAAGTGCCACACTTTAGCAAAGATACAAGAAATCTTGATGGGCTAGAAATCATGGTAGCACCTGGGAATGGTCAGGCAGGAATTAGGCCTTCTCCCCCAAAAAAGGTGCTGGGATCAATAGCCCAACTAAAGTGCATCTGAAACAATGCATGCAGCATGGGCAACAAACCGGAGGAGCTGGAAGCCACTGCACAGCAGGAAAACTATTATATAGATGCCATCACAGAAACACTGTGGGATCATTTGCACAACTGGAGTGCTCCACTGGATGGCTATAAATTCTTCAGAAGGCATAGGCCAGGAAGCAGACGTGGTGGAATGACCCTGTGTGTTATGGGGTGTCTTGACTGTCTTGAGCATAATGAACATGATGTTAGGGTTGTTTATGATTAAGAATCACAGGGAAGGCCAACAAGGCAGATACCATGGTGGGAGTCTGCTATAGACTGCCCAACCAGGATGAAGAAGCAGACAAATATTATCTAAGCAGCTGGGAGGAGTCTCACAATCACTACCACTTGTTCTCTTAGACTGCCCAACCAGGATGAAGAAGCAGACAAATATTATCTAAGCAGCTGGGAGGAGTCTCACCATCACTACCACTTGTTCTCTTGGGGGACTTACCAGATATCTCCTGGAAGTACAATATATCAGGGAGGAAATAGTCTAGAAGTTTCCTGGAGTTCATGGTTCACCTGACGCAGATGGTGAGTCGGCCAACTACAGAAAGCTCCCTGCTGGACATGTTGTTCATGAACAGATAAGGACTTCAGGGTGATGTGAAGGTTGGAGGCCATCTTGGGCATAGTGATCATGAAATGGCAGAGTTTTCAGTTCTTGGGAAAGTAAGTAGCAGGGTCAGTAGAACTGCACCTTGGACTTCTGGAGGACAGACTTTGACCTGTTTAGGAGACTGGTTGACAGAGTCCCCTGGGAGGTAGTCCTGAAGGGCAAAGGAGTCCAGGAAGGCTGGACATTCTTCAAGAGGGAAGTCTTTAAAGTACAGGAGCCAGGCTGTCCTGGTGTGCCCTAAGACAAGCCATCAGGGAAGAAAGCCAGCATGGCTGGACAGAGATGAACAGAGAGCTACGGCTGGAACTCAGGAAGAAAAGGAAGGTGTGTGGCCTATGGAGAAGGGGCAGGTAGCTCAGGAAGTCTACAAAGCTTTCATGAGGCTATGCAGCAAGAAAATGAGAAAAGCCAAAGCCCGACTAGAAGTTAATCTGTCACCTTCCATAAAAGACAATTACAAATTTTTCCGTAAATACAATAATAGCAGAAGGAGGACTAGGGAGATTCTCTGTGCTCTGTTGGAAACATAGTGACTGAGGACAAGGAAAAGGCTGAGGTACATAACTCCTTCTTTGCCTCAGTTTTTAATAGTAAAACCAGTTGTTCTCTGAGTGCCCATCCTCCTGAGCTGGAAGATAGGGTCAGGGAGCAGAATGAAGCCACGCTAATCCAAGAGGAATGGTCAGTGATCTACTACATAACTTAACTTAGATACACAAAAATCTATGGGACTAGATGGGTTCCACCCAAGGGTACTGAAGGACTTGGTGAAAGTGCTCACCAAGACACTTTCCATCATTTACCAGCAGTCCTGGCTAACCGGGGATGTCCCAGTTGTCTGGAGGTTAGCAAATGTGATGCCCATCTACAAGAAGGGCTGGAAGGAGCATCCAGGAAACTACAGGCCTGTCAGTCTGATCTGAGTGCTGGGAAGGCTATGGAGCAGATCATCTTGAGCACATGTGGCACATACCGGACAAGGAAGCAATCAGTCCCAGACAGCATAGGCTTATGGAAGGCAGGTTCTGCCTGACTAACCTGATCTTCTTCTATGAGAAAGTGACCCACTGAGTGGATGAGGGCAAGACTGTGGCTGTTGTCTACCTGGACTTTAATAAAGCTTTTGACACTGTTTCCCGTATCATTCTCCTGGAGAATCTGGCTGTTCATGGCTTGGATGGGCATGCACTTTTATGGATAAAAAATTGTCTGGGTGGCAGGGCCCAAATTGTTATGGTCAGTGGAGTTAAATCCAGTTGGCAGACAGCCACAAGTGGCATTGCCCACAGCTCAGTACTGGGGCCTGTTCTGTTTATCAGTGATCTGGATGATGGGATCAAGGACGCCTTCAGCAAGTTTGCAGACAAGAAGCTGGGAAGTTGTATTGATCTGCTTGAAGGTAGGGAGGCTCTGCAGAGGGATCTGGACAGGCTGGATCAGTGGACCAAGGCCAATGGTATGAGCTTCAACAAGGCCAAGTGCTGGGTCCTGCACTTGGGTCACAACAACCCCATGCAACGCTACAGGCTTGGGGAAGTGTTTGGAAAGGGAAGCGATTATCCTCCTGTACTCAACACCAGTGAGGCTACACCTCAAATACTTGGTTCAGTTCTGGGCCCATCTCTACAAGAAGGACATTGAGGTGCTGAAGCATGTCCAAAGAAAGGCAACAAAGCTGGTGAAGGGACTAGAGCACAAGTCTTTTGAGAAGCAACTGAGGGTACTGGAGTTATTTAGCCTGGAGAAAAGGAGGCTCAGGGAAGACCTTATTGATCTCTGCAACTACCTGAAATGAGGTTGGAGTGAGGAGTGGGTCAGTCTCTTCCTCCAAGTAACAAGCAACAAGATGAGAGGAAATGACCTCAGGTTGCACCAGGGGCGGTTTCAGTTGGTTATTAGGAAAAATTCCTTCACAGAAAGAGTTGTCAAGCACTGGAATAGGCTGCTCAGGAAAGCAGTTGGGTTGTCATCCCTGCAGGTATTTAAAAAACATGTAGATGTGGTGCTGAGGCACATGGTTTGGTGGTGACCTGACAGTGCTGGGTTAACAGTTGAACTTGATGATCTTGAAGGTCTCTTCCAACCAAAACAATTCTCATTCTATGACTGACACACTTGGCTGCTATTCTCATACCTTACATACTCTGCCACTGTTAAACTTGGCAAGTTTACAGAAAGAAGGAGGAAGGTGAACTGGTATAAATAATTGCATTACAGCTGGTGGCAGGAGAGAACAAGGAAGTGGAGGCAAATTTTCCACCCCTTACATAGGTTGAATATATATATGGGTTGAGTGTTAGAGGCTGTATATGCCTATGTAGTTGGCTTATGAGTGAAATGTTATTTTAGCCCAAAGAAGAACACCCCACAGAGCTTAAAACAGATTCAATCAATCAATGGAGAATGAACTGCTCCCTTCATCTTGTTATTCTCACTACCAGTGACTCCAGCATCAGTGTGTGTGAGTCCACACTCATTCTAGCTTCTCTGGCCAGGCATGGCCCTAATGTGGTGCATTTTCCTCTCCACCTAGAGAGTTAGACTTTTGCTTCTGACCCCTCCCAAAATGCTGGCTTGCACAGGAAAATGAGATCAGACATATCCACCCTATAACACACACAAACGGGAGCACAGATCCTGGTCAGTCAAGGGATTGCAGGAATGTCAGTGGAGATAAAGTTCTGCTGCAACATAATGAGAAAGTCCTAGTCTCCAGGCTGCTTCCTCCCAGCTCCAGACATCTGACTGGTAGTGTTAGTTCAGAGTCTGTGTATCTGTTTCCTCTTTCCTACATCCCTCCTCTGCTGCCTTCCAGTTTTTTTGATGACTTACTTTGAGCACTGCAAATAGTGTATAAATGACAGTGGCGCAGCATATACCAAAGGGAGAAACAAAACTGACTAGGTTGTGCTATTTTTATGTGTAAGAAAATACTGATCATCTGAGGCTTGTCTGGCTGGTAGAGCAACAGTAAATGGAGAAAGTGATTAGTTTTATAGATAGTGTGATCAAAATCCCTGTGAGGGATATAAAATAGAGAACAGCAACCAGATTGATGACCAGTGAGGCATATGGTATCTAAATTAACAGAAACCATAGGATCTCCAGGGAGGAGGTCACCAGGGTATCAGAAAGTGGAGGCAGAAAGTTCCTTTTGTCTCTTCCTACATTAAAGTCCTGAGATAAGGGAATGCTATACTAATATGGAAAACTAGATCAAACTGGAAGTGTAATTCTTTCTCTTGAGTCTTGGCCGTAGATCTTAATGAGTACGGCTATGTATATTGCCAGAACTAGCCCTAGCCTCACTGCACATTTCTAAAACTTGATTTAAGAGGGGTTTTGATTACTTTGTTCTCTTATAAACACTGTTTTTCTTCTAGAATGCAAATGATCTTATCCTTAATTTAGAGCTAAGCAAATGAGAACAGGCAGGATAAATTCATAAATCAACTGATAACTATACCTCATTAAAGGGAATCATTGGCACTATAGAGCAGCTTCTTTCTAAATCACGCCATGTGCCAAGTATACTTAATATGTGTAGCGATGGAAGTGAAAAAAAAAACTTAGCAGATCAACCCAGCTCAGTTTTCATGTGCATCTATTCCACTGACTTCTGTAAGAATTTTGACAGAAAAAGAGTATAATTTTCCGACCTCATACTCTGGTGTGTCGGTAAGGATGATGGCATTTTATGTAGTTACTTTGATGACACTGAAGGAATTGCATGACTTTGCACTTGTTTTTTCTCCAGAATTTCGTAGTTGAATAATTTGGAAAGTGGTTCTTTGTGGTTTAGCATGGTCTCCTAAGAAGCAATCAGTGGTTGTCAATCACAGATTTCTCCTGAATCCACTCACTTGGGTTTAAAAGTGACTCATATGATAAAACCTGTATCATTTGAGCACTGGAGTCCCAGCACTGCAGTATCATTGTCTCTCTGTCACCCCAACATAAGGAATAGGTCATTTAGAATACATTTCCATTTAATTGCATTATCTGTCCTTCACTATGGACTGTTCTCTCTTTGTATGTAATACGTGATTCTCTCAGCTCAATTCTAGTAGAATTTGGGGGATTCCTGCATGTAGTAGGAAAAGTAGGGAGAGACATTAAAAGTGGACCCATTTGAAGGTCCTTTCTTTTTGCCCTCCATTTCAGAGGTTCCAGAAGTGTGAGAAAAATGACACTGTTCATTAGATTGGAGCAGGAGTCATGTCCATGCTGACACCCTTGTCTTTGAGGGGAATATTGGTTTTCCTCTTCGTGTCCTGGATTCTCAAACAGCTGGTCAAGCTGTTTGCCCCTGAGCAATAGGGGCTGATTGAAGAGTGAAGTGAAATGTGATTTATTCCAAGATTAAGATTGTTTGCTTTAGTTTGGCATGGCCAGCCAGCCAGCAGGAGGTACATGCCTTGGCCGGTGCTCCTGAGGTTTGAGCTGACCCGGAGTAATTTGTTTAAGTGTTCAGTGAGGAGCAGTCTGGTAATCTCTGTGCAGGACTGAGGCAAGGAGCTCTCCTTTCCAAGCCTGCAGCAGTTGTGTATATGGCCACAGTTGTTCCCTTTGGAAAGAAAGGGAAGGAAGCTGACTCTATTGCATAAAAGGATAGTGAGAATGACTTCACATTTCTATAGCTCTGTGAGGATGGAAAGCATAATACAAGCATTGTATACCCTTGAAATAATTTTATTGATGGTCTTTTTATTTTCAGAATTGGAGGAGGGCAAATTTATATTTGGATAGTTCACACAATTTATGCATTTACTTATTTATGTTTTATTCTGTATCACTTAAGGCATCAGTGTATGAAGTGACACAGAAAGATACCATGAACTGCGTTCATAAAAAGACTTCCTTGGGTTCCTGGGCCTGTGGTGGCAGCCCGAAAGACTGGCAAAAAAAAACAACAAACAACCAAACCCAGACAAACAACAAAACAAAACAAAACAAAAACCACAACACAACAAACAAACAAAAAACCCACAAAAACAACCCAAAACAAAACACTTCTCCATTTAGAAATTTTGCTTTTCTTAGTCCCTCTCAAAATCTCTCCCCATTTTTGGGGTACTTTCCCATGTTGTACTTGATAGGCACAAGAAGCATAGACTGCCTTTCACTAACATGTATGTATTACTGGAACAAGCTACCTTAAAAACATTATACATAGTGGGTGTGAAGAGAGAGTCTTCAGATTAGTTCCTTTGATGTAAAGACAGTATCTCTATATCTCTTACCCACCACACCTTCGATGCCATGGTCATGTCCCGTATCTGTGTCCCTGTTTTGACCCCCACAATCCCACTATTGGGCTTTTTCTTCTTGTGTCTCTCTCTCTTTTTTTTTTTTTTTTTCTTTCCACAGCTGAAGTGGAGTTGTGGAGGACTTTATATAAAGCACTTGCATTTTTAAAGAAAAAATAGGAATTTTTAACACACTGTTGTTCAGTAGTCCTTGAACAATGGGTTATTTCAAAAAATATTACTGAAATATTGAAAAATATTGCCATTAGAAAGTACTTAATCTTTTCTGTGCCAAAATGTTCTAAAATTACAGCACAAGTTCATTAAGTAACAGGTGTATTTTTACAGTATTGGATTAATCCATTCAGCCAAATCAATAGCAATGTGGCAGCTATATGATCATGCAATATTTATGTGTAGGTTGAACAATCATCTTTATGGCTAAACTTCATGCTGTTTCCAGTTTTAACACAATATAGACACGGGCATCTGTTCAATTTGTTAATAAATATACTAAGTAACTAAAATTAATTACCACAAGACACAGTTTTTAGATATTATACCCTCTGTAGTTAAAAGGAGGCCAATAACAGTTTAATTACCTTTTCATTCCATACTGAATAACTGCAGTGCAAGAAAAGAGCAGCTATATGTACCTGTATGCATAAAATAAAAGGTACTTATCCAGTCTTCCCCAAACAAATGCATTCCACCAAAAACACACAGGGCTTTTTTACCTAACGTTTCCCAAAATGAGAGGACAGGCAGCATGCACACAGCAGATCCTTTTCAGCTGCTCACCAGACTGTTGGCTTGCTTTCCATTTTACAAAAGTCCATTTAGAGTGGTGAAGAAAATGCAGCCGTGTATGCCAGAGGCAGAAGGGCATTTACAGAGAGTTTCAAATGATTGTTGTGAACTGAAAGGTGTCCCAGGCATTCCAAGTGGAGCCAAGAATAACACTTTCAATATTGATATAGTTAAGAGTCTGACTTCTTTTTAAAGTATGGAAGCAAGGGGAGGAAGTATATCCAAAAATGTTCACCAAAGTTCCCTAAGGCAGGAGGAGGAGTCACAAAGGGCCAGCCAAGGAAGGAGCAGAAGATGAATACATTAGGATATTTAAACCTGTAACAGGCAGTAAAACTGTAGTAGGGCATAAAATTTGTTCTACTTTTCTTAAAGGGCAGCTCAGCTTTCAGAAATTTGGGATATCCTCTGTTAATCTTTGTGAAATCCAAACTCAGACTGGGAAATGTTGAGGCAAGCCTTTAAGTCCTAAATATGCCTTTGCATGTGCCGATCTTGTCTAGGGTTTTGTGGTTTTCCTTTATGCACAGAAAAATGCCATAGCAGGTTTTAATCTTTCTTTTATTTTCATCTACTGGTGTTCAAAATAAACTCTGATAAAATTTAGGAGATAAAATTGTTTTAAAACTGTCTGTTGATAATCTGAAGCCAATAAACAAACCATACACAGTCGTGTGTTAAAAATATGAACGGGCAACTCTTCTTACTATGCCAGTCATTTTGTAAAAATGTGAATACGCTGAAGTAAATAATAATATTAGTGGCACGTAACTCAGAACTGCTAGCAGCGTATCCACACATTCTTGAAGCCATATACATAAGTTAATCTACCTTCTGGTGAAACTTCTTGCTGTTGTGGATAGATAGTTTCTCTTAGTAAGGCTTTAAACCAGACAGAATGAGGGATGGTGTGAAGACTGCCTTTTGGAGCAAGCTTACTTAAAGCCTGTTCAGGTTTAAAGCCTGCCATGCACTCGTGGAGAACTTTACTAGGAGTTTGGCTGAATGTCGATGCAGCCGTTCACTTAAAAATGCTCTTGTTTCTGATTCTTTGTCACAATTGATAAAGAATGGTATTTTGTTTAAGGCAGCCCCAGATCGCCAAGCTCAGGGCAGGCAGGTGGCCAGAGCCCATCCAGGCTCCCATGGCCATTCATATCTGGCTGGAAGAGATTACGAACTGGGGCAGAGGGGTTCATGTCAGAGGACTATGAAGGTCTTGGGAGGAGACCAGAAGTGTCATGAGAGACCTGTGTGAGGAGGTCATGGGAGGCCGTGGCAGTGAGCCATCATTGGGACAGGCTCTGGGGTAGGCTCCAGGATAGGGTGCTCAGGACTCAGGAGGCAGAGGCACAGCCAAGACCTCGGAGGGGAGCACTAGCACCCAAGCAGCTGTTACTCCCAAGTCTATTTTTCTCTGCTACCTGCATTCAAACCAGGGTCCAAAGATACCTGCATGGTGGGACAGTCACTGAGGGATATCTGAATTTGAAAAATTCTGGTTTTGAAGACACCTGTCTAAGCAGATGGTGGTGGTGACCCATGTTTTATATCCACTGTTTTTAAATCACCAGTCACCATCCAACCCAGCACAGTCTGAGCCCCCCTGGCCCTGTGACAGGTTTCTCTGGTGGAGGTCCCAGTGTCTCTGCCCATTGTAGCAGGCAGGGGCCCCAGAGGCAGTGGGGCTGGGGGATCAACTCCCCCCCGGCGCCT
>JANHFX010026960.1:29170-39833 GCA_027560015.1 Chloroceryle amazona | reverse complement strand
AGAGAAGAGAAGAGAAGAGAAGAGAAGAGAAGAGAAGAGAAGAGAAGAGAAGAGAAGAGAAGAGAGAGAAGAGAAGAGAAGAGAAAAGTCCCATGAGCAGTGAGCAAAAGTAGCCTGATTTCTTGTGGACTGATTGATTTCAGTGTCTAAACTTAATCTCTGAATTTAGTTTTCCCTGAGCAGATTGCCTATTTCAAACTGAAATAAATAAATAATAATAATTAAAAAAACAAACAAAAGAAACACTGCAGGTGTTTTGTTAGATGAGGATACTTGAAATCTCTTTCTCCTCGAACAGGCCATTAATTTTCACTAGCTGTGGGTCTCATGCCCCTAGGCAGCTACAGCCAAAATTGCCCATCAAATTCAGTAGTGGGAAGGGGAAGAAAAGCCAACAACCCCAGCACACAAACATAAACACTCTCCAGGCCATGGTACCAGACTGAAAGCTGTCACTGGCAGGCATTCCTGATCCTAAGGACTGCACACACAGGAGAAAGCAGGCGCTGCCAGGCTCCACACTGCATCCAGTCACTTAATAAGACATGCTGAATGTAGGCAACCACCCCTAAAGCAGACAGATAAGCTTACAGTTTGAGCATTCAAAATGAAACAAAAAAATGTACTTCTGTAGGTCTGTCTAGCCAGAGTAGACTTTTCTTCAGCTGCAGTTCCCTGAGCATGTTACACACTTCAAGGGATTTGATTTATTTGCATACCCAAGTGTTATAAATAACTGGATATCATCTACTTGTGTGTGCCCACTTTTAACATTTGCAAATTTACAATCGTGTTCAAAATCAGTGTGACAAAAGTATGTGTGTCACAGTAGATAGTCTGTTTCTATTTATCTCTGGGGAAAAAAATCTGTTCCTGGTATAGCATTAGAAGCAAATGTGATACTGAAATGACCTTCGTAGATTTGTGCCTCAGTCTAATATTCTACTCTTGATATTACACTTTGGAGCATATGATTTTATTTATTAAAATTTAATCTAAGCAATAGACCTGCTAAATACAAAATTACATGTAAAGAAATCCTATAACCCCACACTTATTTCAGCAATCCAAAATGGACATAAAACTTATCTTTGATCAAATCGAATGATTTTTAGTTTTAAGGCAATGGAAACAACATTTGTGACTCTTCTCTACCCTGAATTTAGTGCATCATTTCCAACTGTTACCCATCATGTAAGAGACTCAGAGCTCAGCTTCTACTGCAAAGTGCTGAAACACTTTAATTCTGATTGGATGAATAGGTTTTGAGGTTTACAGCAGTTTGAAGGCTCACTCTCTGGGTGCTACGGTTTAGGGTCAGGGCAGCCCCGTAGACCTGTAACAGATGCTCTCTGTTAACTCCCCTCCCTTCCCAAAGGGGAAGAGAAAGGGAATAAGGGAGAGAGACTTAACAATTAGAAAAGGAAACTAGAACAGCTTGAATGAAAATGAAAATAATAATAATTTTTTAAAAAACTAATATATACACAAACCCAGTTTGAATCCAACACCCCTGTTGGCAATTACATCACTGTCACCACTGATGCTGTGGTGGTCACCACTGGTGGAGGAGGCACCAGGAGAGTCCCAGACTGGACCCAGTGGCAGACAGGAGCTGTGTTCAGGAGCTGGATTCTGGTTCTGGATTCAGGAACACACAGATCAGGATTGAAAGAACAGACAGAGTCCTCCTCAGACATAAGGAAATCTGAAGACTACCCAAGCCAAGCTGAGCAAAACCCAGCAAAGTGGACAAAAAGAGACACAAGACCCTCCTGAACCCTTAGCTTATACTGAATATGCCATCTATGGGCTGGAACCCCTTGTTGGTCAGTTTGGGGTCACCTGCCCTGTCCCCTCCTCCCTGCAGGTGCGGCTTTTTACTTTCCTGCACCCCCCAATGTGGTGAACAAGATCCAGCAGTGGCCTTGCTCTGCACACCAATCCTTGGTACTAACTCTAAACACAGGGTGTTATCCCTGCTAGAAACAGAAACCGCCTGTGAAAACTCTGCTAAGATCAGAAAGTGCCATTAGTTAGAAGAACTGAGCTGAAAAGTAAAATCACTGATCAGAGTTAGTTCTGTACTCACTCAAACCAGGACACTGGGGCATAACATATCCTGTTGCTATGAAAGAACAATGGAAATGCAGTCATCAGAGTTACTGAGATCGCTTTTAGTTATAGGAACATAAGAAATGGGAATCTGTGGTGCTTCCTTACCAGATCACCCTGTTACCCATCAAGTCCATGTTTAACAGATGTACTTTCAGGTGCCTCAGAATTATTGTTATTGATACAACTGCCTAGATGCTTGAAGAATCTTGATAAACTCCTGGGCTCGGTGATTATGATATGGCAGTGAGTTCTACAAGTCGCTAATTCAGTGCTAAATGGAAGAGCACTTCTGTAGGTTTCAGGGTTTTTTTTGCATTTCAGCTGCATCAAATATCTCCTTAAATACATCTCCCAAGTCCCCTCCTCTGTACCATGATTCCTACATCTGTCGTACTTGTCTTAATCTCCTGTCTGAAACCAAATGTCCCTGTCTATTCACTTTATATTTCTATGGAAAACTTTCATTGTTTCTGACCATTTCTATACGGAATCCACAAACAAGTAAAATGTTATAAAAGGCAGTGGAACAGAGGAGAATATTTTATATATGTCAGAAAGATGCGTGTGCATGTTTCTGTGTGCATATGAGCACATGCAGAGTATCTGAAGTATCAGCACCTCAGAGATACATCACAGCACTGCACAGAAAATCTGAACCATAGGACTATCTCATTAATTATCAGTGTTTCTTCAAATCCAGCTCTGTAGTTAGGTGAATATTTTGTCAGTACTTATAGGAGCACAGATGTACTTACGCACTCCCACCCATGAACCCACGCATTCTATCTGAGGATAACTTATAAAGGTGTAATAAAGTATGTTACATATACAATGGAGTATAATTTTTATTATTACTTATCTTCTCATTTAGACACACAGTCACACTTTGGTCATCACTGTTGATGAACACTTTGGTGAATTTTTTCAAGGTCCTGCCCACTCCCAAGGTGGTTTTTTTTTCATTTAAAAAACATCAGTATTGTCCTTGGCTTGTTGATGTATTCCATCTATCATCCCGCTGCCAGTTTTTCTAGCTTCGTTAGATCCCTTTGTTAGGTGATTTTCACCCTCTATTGCACTTCAGGTGAGCTCTTCTATCATTTGAAAAGTACTTGACGTCATTTATAGTGCAGCTCTGCAAGTCACCACTTGGTTGGTTTTTACCAGTATGGTGTTTGCTTATATTCCTTTGTCTTTTAAGGCTTCCCATTCTGTAGTCAAATTTTTCTCACCTCATGGTTATTTTTTTTCCTTAATAGCCCCCACTTCAGGAATTTTAGCAAAAGTATTTTTTAAAAGTCCGTGTAAATTATTTCAGATTCTTTTACTGCAGGCATTACTATGCTATCATGTCCAATAAATTCTCAGTAGACTGAAAACACTACTTTCTTTTACAGCATCCATGTTGCTTTGTGAGTATCATATATCTTCATCTTCCTATTGGTTCCTAATGACTTCCTTTACTTATCGTTTCATCCTGCTACCTAATACTGACATTAGACAAATTTGTTTATAATTTCCACAGTTACCACAGAGCCTTTGTTAGAGAGAGGACTGAAATTTGACGACACCAAGTGGGTGTGTTGATCTGCTTGAAGGTAGGGAGATTCTACAGAGTGATCTGAACAGGCTGAATCGATTGGCTGAGGCCAGTGGTGTGAGGTACAACAAGGCCAAGTGCCAGGTCCTGCACCTGAGCCACAACAACCCCAGGCAACACCATAGGCCTGGGGAAGAGTGGCTGGAAAGCTGCCCAGTGTAAAAGGGCCTGGGGGTGTTGGATGATAGCTGACTATGAGCAGTGTGCCCAGGTGGCCAAGAAGGACAATGGCATCCTGGTTTGTATTATAAATAGTGTGGCCAGCAGGATGAGGGAAGTGATTGTCCTCCTGCACTCGTCACTGGTGAGGCTACACCTCACATCGCGTTCAGTTTTGGGCGGCTCACTACAAGGACATTGAGGTCCTGGAACATATCCAGAAAAGAGCAACAAAGCTGGTGAGGGGTCTAGAGAACAAATCTTACAAGGAGTGGCTGAAGGAACTGGGGTTGTTCAGCCTGGAGAAAAGGAGTCTTGGGGAGACCTTATTGCTCTTCACAAATACCTGAAACAAGGATGTAGTGAGGTGGGGACCAGTCTATTCTCCCACGTAGCAAGTGACGGGACAAGAGGTAATAGCCTCAAGTTGTGCCAGGGAAACTTTAGTTTGGACAATAGGAAAAATTTCTTCACAGAAAGGGTTGTCAAACTTTGGACAGGCTTCCCCAAGAAAGTAGAAGAGTCACCATCCCTGGAGGTATTTAAAAGACATTGTAGATACCGAGCTAAGGGGCATGGTTTAGTGGTGACCTGGCAGCACTGGGTTAATGGTTGGACTTGATGATCTTGAAGGTCTCTTCCTAGCAAAATGATTCTTTGATTCTGTGATTCTATTAAATTTGCTACCCTAAGGTCTGCTATTAAAATAACATTGTGTATTTTGTTAACAACACAACCATTTAGTTCTTGTATTTCCTGGTGGAAATACTTGGTGGAGCAGCAGCCAAGTTTTCTTTTAAATACTCTGCTGCTCAATATAGCAGCTTGTTCTAACATCTCTTCTTTTGACACCTCCGTCCCACAAGGTTTCAGCTTTATTAGCTGGAAACCAGCCGTTTCCAATGTTTTCTGTAGTCAAAATGCACACAAGAAAATAATTCCATGTAAAGACTTCATCTACCTCCTTCAAATCTTTAAAGGAACATGAATGGAAGAGAGGCAGCAAGAGAAAGTATGATCCTAGCCAAATACTCGTGGGCATGTCTGAGAGAAAGACGGAAGGGAGAAGCCAGGTTCAAATCCCTGATCTGTGCCCTTGACCAAAGGACCATAAGGTCACAAATTGCTATATTACTATGTTAATTACTTTCCTTGAAGACTAAGAATACCCCCAGCTTAGAGTAATCTTCATGTTTTCATCAAAATGCTTTCCTGAGAGATGTAGGCTTGAGGGCCCTCAGACTTAAAAAGAAACTCCAGGAGTGGAACAGAGAGAGAGGCAAAAGAATGTCCAAACATGGGCTTTCCTGCTCTGGATAAGCACTCCTGTTCCTTCAGGCATTTTTTTAATGTAACCAAATGCATTGGACAAACACTGAAAATTGTTTCTGTGTCTGGGAACAGAATTAGGTACCCAGGGTATTTCTATTGAGACTGAGGCAGTCTTAGGTATATAAATAAGTAAATTTGGCACAGCCCCTGATCCAGTATATGGACTCTGATAGTTTTCCACTGATACTATGTAGTAGATAAACCAGAGATTTTCAGGACTACAGCTCTGACTTTAAGCACTTAGATTTCATCAAAGTCTCCTCTTCAGCTGAAACCTCTGTATCTCCAATTGCGCTACATCTCACTGGAAGTGGGGGTACCTAAAGAAGCAAACAAAGCCAAAGAAGAATGGGTGCTACCAGTACTTTTGAGAGACTGATTTTTGTTCTGAGACATTCCCACAAAAGGAGGACACCTGCTTGTTCTTTTGAGAAAGAGCTGTCCTGACTTCTCTGGAAGCTTACTCCAGGAGAGGACTCACAGGTGTGAAGGCACCTCAAGTTAGCCCAAAATAACACTGACTGGAGGGAAGTAGATTTAAAGCTCTCTATGTCTCTATTGCTAGTTGCTATCTAGACAGCTCTTGGCCTTCATGGGTTCAGTTCTTTCTTGTGTGTTGTAGGAAGAGCAGACATACCTCCTAAAGGAAACTCCTACTGAGTGAAAGAACAAATTGTAAATCCTCCTTGTGAGTGCAGACTGAGCTATTTATTGCTATTTAAGCATGTACACTACATCCAACTATGTATCTTTAACTCTCTACCCTCACTTCTGCAAAGTCCTGGCAAAATCCCACGCGAAACCTGCCAATGATTTTCTTAAGGCACTAACACCTTTGATAACTTGGAAGTTGATTTTCTATTTTTGTTTCCTCTTCCTTCACCCTACAGCACTAGCACTGTTGCTAACTTGGAAGCATGTACGCCTAATATAGCAACTTTGTAAAATTCCAGAGCAGCTGCTAACTTGAGAGCTGCTTCATGTCCACAGGTGAGAGCCACAGTCAGGGGCTGCAGCTGGAAAAGGATATAAGCACGAAGATGAAGAGTCAGGCTAAAGTACTGCGGAAGATCTCACGATCAGAGGATGAGAGTAAGCTACTCTTCTGGGTGAAGGGAGGACCAGCAGGAGGTTCTCTAGAGGCAGTGGAGCAAGGAAGGGAATCCTTTAGCCCAGGACTAGCCTGGAAGCAAGTAAGAGAAGGTAATTCTGCACCATTTGTTAAAAGATTAAAAATAGTAAGGATTCCTTAAACTCTGAAATCTTTTACTTAGCCCTTCTTCTGTGGTCCTAAAGGAAGCAGGCCTCAAAAAGACTAGCAAATACAAGGCTCAATCCTGACATCCTGTTGAACCCTCAGCTCCTGTTGACAGCTATTTTCATCTGTAGGGAAGGAGGATTTGGTCAGTTGTTCTTCCAAACCCACTTTATTGGAAACGTTTAAAAAAGAGCAAAAATGCATTGAGAAAGTCAATTTGTCAAAGCAAAACAGAGGAAAAGCTCCATCAGATTGTGCTAGACAGAGGACAGGCATGAATATTGATAGCAAACTCTTAGGCTACCTCAGCCTGACAACCTCTGCTTATTCAAAAACAAAGTTACAAGACACTAGATAAACTAATCAAAGGACATGCTCTGTATATATTGTTCATGAAGTTGGACATTTACTCTATTGCCTTGAGTCATTTCATGCTGAAATGGAGTTCTAGCCTTTCATTAGATTCCTAAACAATATAGGCAGGAATAAATGAATAAAGGCAGAAAGGTATTGAATTTTTTGCAGACAAATTTCCCATTGGAACATTTTTCATTTCTGTTGAGAATTCAAATGCTGCTTGTGTTTTACCAAGCCAAACTATGAATCTACACACATTTTTATCCATTTCATGGAGCAGTGACTCTAGAAAGTTGCCTATATACATAAGATGACATAAGGTAATAAAGGGAAAGTGCCATAGTCACTCTTAATTTCACAGAGCAACTGCAGCAGCAGGAAATGCAGTTACCATCAAAAAACACAGTGGCCTGAAGGTGAACATATGGTATTTGTCATACTGCTCAGCTGTGAAACTTGCCAATATCGACATAGGAGGGGAAAAAAAAAAAAGAAAAAGAAAAAGAAAAAGAAAAAAACCTATTTCATTTCAGTGGAGTGTATTACTGGTTTGATGTAAGTAAACCCTGTTATCAAAGGCCAGAAGTTAAATTAAAAGACAAGCATAGAAAATTCTGAAACATTTGAAACAAACAAACAAAAATTGTCTCCCTGAATTGCAGGAGACCCTGTGATCTCTCACTGTAGTCAGCTGAAATAATTAAGATTCAGAATGTTTAATTATACCCCAGTTCAGCAAATAATAATCTTTACCTCATTGTACTCATATGAAAGATGGTGTGGGCGAGCACAAAGATCTTAAAGATGATTAAATTAGTGACTAATTTACTGCAAAAAGGGAAGAAAACAGGCATATAAATAAAAGTTGGGAAAGCAAAAATGTCTTTTCTTTTACAGACAGCATATTACTAAAAATAGAGTATACGCAAAATTTAGTACTTTAGATAAATACAGTATGACTCATATTTAAGATATAATATTCCCTTACATCTTAGCACAACCCATACCTGGTTAGATAAGGATGGTGGATCTTGGCTTTTCTGCTGCTGAGGTCTGTGGCTAGAAGACCAGTAGTTGTGCTTGGAAGTACAGAGTTCCACTTACTGTGAGACTTTCAGTGGGACAGCTGCATTCTTTGAACCTGGGGGAACGATTCCACAGGTATAATAACACACCTTTCTTGTAAGAAGGAATATCCCTTTTCAGAACACATAGAAGAGGCTTTGGCAAAGACACTGAAGATGTGCCAAAAATTAGGGTCCAAAAGCCTTATTTAGATGGCTAAACAAAAGATCAAGTTTTCCAAAGTGCTTATCTGGCAATAATTTCCCTTCACGAGACAGCTGATAAGGGATCAGCACTTTCAGAAAGAGGTTACTTAGTAAAGCATGTGTGTTGGAAAGTTCGCCTCAAGTGCATGGGTCTGTAAAGATGAAATTGTCTTCTTTACTTAAACCAAAGTCAGAGTGAAAGCTGATTGAAATGATGGTTAGCTGATTAATTTATATCATTTGCTGCCACGGGACCTTACTGAGCCTAAGGGCTGATTGCAACATGCTCTATGTGCAAAGTTGTCTTGGTTTAAAAACATTTACTGATTATCACAGGATGATGGGATAATTCAGGCTGGGAGGGATCTCAGGAGGCCTCCAGTCCACCTTCCAGATCAAAACAAGGACAACTCTGGAGGTAGATGAGGCTGCTTGGACCAATTGGGGCTTGAAAGCCTCCAAGGATGGAGGTGGCACAGACTCTCAGGGTGACCCGCTGCACTGCCTCCCTCATGGGGAGACAATTTCTGCCTATACACAGCCTGAAACTCTCTCATTTCAACTTGTGCCCATTGCATCTTGCCCTCCTGCCCTGCACTGCTCTGAGGAGCCTGACTCCACATCCTCCATGACCTCACTGTAGGTATTAGGAGGTGGCTGTCAGGTGCCCCAAAGCCATCTTCAATCCTCAGAGTGTGTACTGCGGTCCCCCAAAGCCAAATCTGTCTCTGGCAACAGCCATTCATCCAGCTAAAACCCCTTTCCCTCAGTGGCAGTGTCTAGGGTAAAAGCAGCGGGACCTCCCATGGCTGTGGCAGAAGTGCCTGTCTGGGTCAATGGTCCAAGCAACTGCCCACATCCCCAACATGGGGCCAGGCTGGGAGATGCAGAAGGGGGGGGGGGGTGTGTGGGGGTGTCTCCCTCTCCCATCCCCCTGCCACTTCCTCCTGGTGCTGCCATGGGTCTGCTATTCCTCTCCACCTGCCACAGGGCACCCGCCCTTGTGACAGGCCTGTGGGTGGAGGCACAGCCCCCCACCATTGCCAGGAGTCAGAAGCCTCCAGCCATCCCTACCATGGACGCCCCTGTGTGACCCACAATCACCAGACACAAAGGGGCCTCTCAACCTCTCCATCACCTCCCCCTGGGACCAGACTCTCCGCTCTCCTCCTCCTGTGGCCCCTACCCAGTGGCACAGGCAGCTGCCACCCACACCATCTCTGGCCCTGGGGCCATGTGGACAGCAACAGGCAGCTGGGCCAGGGCTGGAGGTGTCCCTTGGCCCCCAGCCTGGCTCTCCTCCCCGGCAGCCTCGCAGCACGACTCACAGCCAGCACCTCCCTCGCAGCGAAGTTTTAAACTGTTTTGGCTAAACTCTGCTAATTTTAGGCATGAACTCTAGTAAACTGGTTTAAATTCAGCTTGCAGTGACTCAGCTGGTATTCATAAACACTAGCGTAACAAAAAACTAATTTTAAATCTGCTGTCTTGTGTACCGTGGCATCAGTTTAACCGGAGCGGGTTTGCAGGCAGATTTAAGCTAAGCTGGTGCTGCTTGGTTGCAGAAGAGCCTAGGTCTGGAAAAGCTGAGGTGCTGATACGAGTAAAACCATCGGTTGTAATTATAAAATACTTCAGCTCGGGTATCTTCCTGATGCAGGGTATAAATTAATCACCCGCTGCCGTACCGAAGAAGCCTTTCTTCTTTCAGGTGCTTTCAGTGGAGCGAATGATGCGTTCTTTCAAAATGCCTGCTGTCATCCAGAGCCTCAGAAGTGCTCATGAGCTGGACAAACCACTACCCACTTCCATAAAAGAATTAAAATTCTCAAGTAAAACACAGCGATGTTATCATTAAATTGGGACCAAATCCAAGGTAATGGAGAGCACAGAACAAGCGGTCCCCTTCCACCAGATCAGATGCCTTTCTTGGCATTAATTGGGAGTGCGTCAGCAGGGGAGGTAACTCTGTTAGCTAAATGAATAATGTTACTGAAGTTTCTCAGGTTGTCTGTGCCAAATCTGTGTTTAATTGGCCTGACTTGGAAAGGCTATAAAGGATCATTTTATTAATCTCTCAGGTCAGGATTTTAGCAAGGATTCTGAATTATTAAAGAAACTGGCTGATAATTGGGCCAGGATGTAGCATCACACTCAGCTTTGAAGTCACAGCATCAGCAAAACTTCCTTGAGACCTGTTACTGGATTCAACAGGACTGAGACATGCATGTAGACATGAGAACCACAGTTTCTGATGGATGATTTAAAATAAAGCAGTAAAATCCATCTGGATCCAGCATGTTTTAAGGTTTGCAGAACTAAATTGTCCATGCTACTTTCATTGCTTAAGAGACACAGGTACATCACTGTAACCAGAGATTGAATGTTTCCTGACTTCAGTTAAATGAAAACCATCAAACATGAAGCTGTACCAATGTAAACAGTTGTATTGAGCTATAAAACACAACTTTGAGAGTTTGTCCTGAGAACACCTGTCCTGGTTTGGGTGAAAACAGGACTAATTCTGTTCAGTGATTTTACTTTTCAGTTCAGTATTTCTAATTAACA